>JBBPBX010013088.1:26207-37628 GCA_038048925.1 Garcialebias charrua
AAATCTAACAAAATTAGTGTCAAATGTTTGTGCTACGTTTGTGCAGCAAAATTTTTGTTTGTGCCACTATCATTTTAAACATATTAAGAAATGTTTCCAGAGGTCATGAAATGTTGAACAGCAAATCCCACCCCCCATTAAATGTAGATAAAATTGGTGTCAATCAACTTGACTACGTTTGTGCTGGTTTGTGCAGCAAATAGTACCATTTGTGCTGCTTTTGCTTTGAACATAATAATGAAACCTTAAAGCTCAAATAGTCCCCCCCCCCACCACCACACACACCCACACACATTACTCAAATCTAACAAAATTGGGGTCGAACATTTGTGCTACATTTGTGCTGATTTGGGCAGTTAAAAAAGTTTGTGCTGCTATTATTTCAAAAATATTAATGAAAAAAGTTTCCAGAGGTCATCAAAGGTCAACAAAAATCTGTTCATGTCGGGTTAGGGTTAGAATTGGGGTGGGCAGAGGAGGCTGGTTGACCTATTTACATTTAAACGTTCAGTAATGTGTTCAAAGCAAAACCAGCACAAACGTAGTCGCGTTTACTGACACCAATTTTTTTGATTTTGTAAATGTGGAGGGCTGGTTGACCTCTGATGATCCCTGGAAACTTTTTTTTTTTATTAATATCTTTAAAATGAAGGCGGCACAAACAAAAACATTTGCTGCACAATCTAGCACAAAATGTTTGACACCAATTTTGTTAGGTCTGAATAAGGTGTGTGTGTGTGTGTGTGTGCGTGCACGCGCTCAAGTGTGTGCGCGCTCGCGTGTGTGTTGGTGGGGGGCAACTTCATGCAGGTACAAAATATTAAGCCATGCTCTCACTTATTTTTGATTTAGTAACTTATAATAATTTATATTTGACTTTCAGTGTATGATTTCTACTTGACATTATTTGATTCAGGCAATGTTTTTATTGATTTGACTTTCTGCACTATTTAGCCTGTTGTGAGCCTTTTGATTGATTAGTTGCTGCATTGTGTCTGCAAGTTTTTTTTGTTTTTTTTTTTGGTCTTGAAAAGATGAGTAAAAACATGTTTTGTCCACATTAAGGTGATTGTATGGTTCCTATTTTCCAGATCACGTAGCAAGTAGCACTCATCCATAAATGACCATAAATCAAAAAAATTACAGCCAATCCATGTGATCGGTATCCGTGATCGGCAGTAAAGAACTTGATTGAAGCATCCCTGTTCTAAATAGACAAGTTCAATTTTAAACAGAATAAAGCAAATTTAAATGAAGAAGCATAAAACCTTATGATTTATGATATTTTAGCACATAAAACGCAACACAAATACATTTTCTCAATCATGTTGTGTCACAAAATTCCACAACTGACGCACAACAGTTTACCACCTCTGAAATCGTTTTCTTATAACTGTACAGTAGCACATCTGTATACACAACTAAAGTTAGAGAGCATGAACTCAAGTTAAAAGCTGAGCCTCTCTGTAAGCGTTTGCAACTGAGTTAATGGCCTCTGCCACAGCAGGGGGCAGAAGGCTGGTGGACAATAAGATGGACCGTGAAGGCTCAGCGCTGCCAGAGTGCTGAGAGGAGAGCAGAACAACACAAGGGAAACCTCTCAGAGCTAATGCAATAAGCACAGCTGCCAGATAAAGAGTGGATAAAGAGTGGTGTGGGATGGAGAGAGAGAGAGAGAGAGAGAGAGAGAGAGACAGAGACAGAGAGAGACAGACAGACAGAGAGAGAGAGAGACAGAGAGCGACAGAGAGAGACAGAGAAGCAAAGCAGTTTATTACCGTATTTTCCGATGTATAGGTCGCACCTTTTTTTTTTTTTTTTTCAAGGCCTGCGACCTATACACCGGTGCGACATATATATGGCTTGATATCACTTTCGGCGAAACAATTTTTTTTAATCCAGCTCATTTTTCATTCATTCAACCTTTATTTAGTCAGGTAAATCTTATTGAGCCTCATGGGCTCATTTACGAAAGCGACCTGCTAAAACTAAAGAACGATGAACAGCAATGGTAGAATTTCCTTAAACAATAAACAATAGAAAACAAAAGAGAGAAAAAACAAAAGAGAGAAATACTTTTTTTTTTTTAACAAAGTATCAAAAAACTAGCAAAACATTATAAGGTAGATGTATAAAATCAAAGACAGGAACAAATCTGCATTGGTTTTTGCCAGGATTCCAACAGATTCTGAAAACCATTTAGAGAAGTCAAGGTCGAGAGCTTCAGATCTTTTTGTAAGATATTCCATGAAGCAGGAGCGGAATAGGAGAAGGCCCTTTTTCCAAGTTCAGTCCTCACTGACGGAACACTGCAGGTAATCATGTCCTGAGAGCGCACACTGTAGCTGCACTCACGCAAAGACATGTAGGAGGAGATGTATGAGGGCAGCAGACCAAGAAGTGATTTAAAGATGAAAATGTACCAGTGGAAGAGTCTGCGTGAGGTTAATGATGTCCAGTTAACCAGTGAATACAGGGTGCAGTGGTGGGTACGATAATCACAGCCAGTTATGAATCTTAGTGCACCATGATAGACAACATCCAACATCCGCAGGGTGCTTGTAGGAGCATTCATGTAGAGAATGTCACCGTAATCAATGGAGGGAAGGAAAGTCACAGATACAAGGCGTTTCCTAGCATTCAGTGTTAGACATGATCTGTTTCTGAAAAAGAAACCCAGTTTAACTTTCAGTTTCTTCACTAGGTTTTCCACGTGGAGTTTAAAAGAGAGATGTGAATCGACCAGTATACCCAGATATTTATAGGAATCAACAAACTCAATAGGGACACCATTTGAGGATAAAATCAGAGGAAGATCTGCTGGAACCGCCTTCCTACTTGAAAAAAACATCCCTTTTGTTTTATCAGCATTTAGGACAAGTTTGAGACGGAACAAATCTGACTGGATGATGTCAAAAGCGGATTGCAGTAACTGGAAAGCCTTAGCTACTGTTTTAGCTCGGCAGTAAACAACTGTATCATCAGCATAGAAATGTAAGGATGCATCAGGGATGCAGTGACCTACATTAGCTATGTAGATTGTAAAGAGAGTTGGTCCTAAAACTGAGCCTTGTGGTACACCATTTTTAACAGTTAAATAGCTGGAAGAAGTACCGTTATGTTGAACACTGCCTCCGATTGGAAAAATAATTAGAAAACTGACCGATGGTGTGATCAGAGAAACCAATTTCTGAGAGCTTATGACACAGGATGTTATGATCCACAGTGTCACACATTTCCAAATTACGTTCATTTATTAAGGAAAAGTTAAGCTCAGACACATATTTGCTATAATTTTTATCAAACAAATAATTGTTTTTAAGTGTTAATCTTCTTAAAAGCCTTGCTGTGCGCTCCTGTGGCCGACATTTGCAGCAGAGCTAAACGTAGGTGCGACCTATACACCGGTGCATCTAGGGATTTTTCCAATCTATTGGTGATAATTGGCCAATGTGACCTATACACCGGTGCGACCTGTACACCAGAAAATACTGTACATAAAAAAATATTCATAACACATTCAGTAAAATCTGGCAACAGGTTCTGACTCAAAAAATATGATGTGGTTATTTTTTTGTCAATCAGAACCCTTATATACATTCCTATACACTAGCACATGGTTTTAGCTAAAGCAAAAGTTATCTCTAACCAAAATAATGAGCATAACGAAAGCAATGGAAATACATTTATATAAAGAAAAATAAAGAATGACCAGAAGCATTTTCCAAAATTGTTAGAAATATCTTATTCATGTGGGTAGAACAGCCAGATAAAACACAGTTTGCTTCCTTTCACACCACACAGCGTATTTTAAGAACATCAGCAATTTATCTTCAATCATTCAGCTCAATAAATTTAGTTTTATCTTTTGATATTAACGTTGGTTTTCTTGTTCCAAAGCCAAATGTTTTAGCCCCACTGTGACCAGAACAAAAACAAAGAGGTAGTCCAATAACATCTGCAAATTATTTCCTTTGACTAAACTGGTAAAAGAAAGTTGCACTTGAAATAAGAGGAAAGAAATTCAACCACAGAGTACCGGTACATGTGTGGGAATGAGAGGGAGGTTGGTGGAGCAGTGAGGCTACAAGGAGCAGAGGTCACAAAGGTGCAGGACTTGGTAAAGAAGTGAAAAAAGAGAGTCCAGGCAAGATGGAGTGGATGGAGAAAAGTTTCAGGAGTGATTTGTGACAAAAAGGTGTCAGCAAAGGTCAAAGGAAAAGTTTACAAGACAGTGGTGAGACCAGCTATGTTGTATGGTCTGGAGACAGTGGCAATGACAAAAATATAGGAGTGGAAGTGGCAGAAATTAATATGTTGAGGTTCTCCTTAGGAGTGACGAGGATGGATAAGATTAGGAATGAGATCATCAGAGGTACAGCACAGAACAACTGGGAGATAAAGTTAAAGCGGCCAGACTAAGATTACTTGGACATGTCCAGAGGTGGGACATATTGGTAGAACGATATTAGAAATGCAGCCGCCAGGAAAACACAAAGAGAAAGGCCAAAGGGAAGATTTGTAGATGCAGTTAGAGACAACATGGAGTTGCAGCACTGAGGATGCAGAGGACATAGTGAGGTGGAGGCGGATGACTCGCTGTGGTGACCCCTGAAGAGGGAAAAGCTGAAAGAAGAAGTAGAAGACGACTAAACCGGTCAAAGCTTGCAGAGAAAAGTGCAATGAGGTCCTTTGTTTTTCGACAGAAATGATTAACCCCTGAATTCATGCATGAATAGATCAATGAATGGATGGATGGATGAATAAATCAGTACCTGGCCTGACACACTGCACGTCATGGCCCTGCGAGAGTCACTACTAATTTCTCTCAGTGGACAGCCACATCTAAAGTGAAGGTCAGTTGTTGATTATCACCACTATGATACGTTGCCCTGATGAAGTGATTATACCTGGATGCACTAAAGACCCCCCTGATGAATGTCCTGAACATAAAAACAGAAGGCTTTGAATGATGAAAGCTGTTAATCAACTGTGTTATTTCTTTCACATCCCCTTAAGAGGCAAGAGGTTGTAATCAAAGGCACGCACGATGTTGACTCACGGCTCAACACCCACCACACAAAGACGGCAGAAGAAATCTGTGATTATGCCACTTAGCCTAAAAAAAGGCACATGCAGATAACACAGCATTCTCAAAAATGTCACAGGGTGAAGCTGACGCCAAGAGAAAGTATTGTTATTTTCATAAAGAGTCTTAGAAATACTTTCAAAGTTATTTTATTTACTTTTGACAGGTTCCAAAATATCAGACTCCAGTAACGGTTCTGTCTGTTCTTTTTCATAGACAGAGTCAACTGAAGTGCATATTTTGATCGTCTCTCTGTTATTCATTGCAGGATGAGCATGCTTGTAGGTGTCGAGCCATTCATTGTGCACTATTTTTCCACATTAATTTATGTTTTTTTCATTTGGTGTCATTCAAGTTAACGGGATAAGCCATTTTAGAATAATCCAAAGAGCCACAGTAAAAATACAATCCAACTCATTGAAATTGTGATATAATGGAAACGCCAACATCCTCTCTTGGTTCTATAATATCAGTATGTAATATGTTTTCATTTGGATACACGCTGTATTTCACACTTGTTATTATAGTGCTATTGTACTATTGGCACTTATGCTATTCCCCCCCCCACACTAAATGGACAATAGATGAAGGCTCGACTTAGAGAGACTGTAAACACACAGAGATTGAACAAAGAGCGTCTTTCAGAGGATTATAATCATCTCTACCCATCTCTCTTGTCACAAACTGCAAAACACTGCGTACACAAGTCCTACCAAGTCAACAAAAGGCTAAAGCCTTCATTCTCCATCAAAGAGAATATCCACAGTCGGAGTGGGAAACTGTTTCCCCTCCGCAACAACAGCTTTCTCAAAAGTGTTGACTGAAGTTTCTGACCACGTCATATCCTCCCACACTGCCCGAGGAAAAAAAATTCAGTTTTGATTAAAAACACACAATTCCTTGAAAAAAGTAATACTTTGAGGCCCTTCTACTATTGATTGTAACGTAATGCATACAGTAAACAAAAATTTACAGGAAAAAAGGAAAAAGGGTTGAAAAAGCATGTGCACGGAAAAAGTCTTCACACTTTCACTTTGAGCTCAGAAATTAAACTGATGAAAAGAATGAAGCTCATTAAATGTGTGGACGATGATTACGTTACAATTTACTAGCTTGGACTGTGGTTTGAAGTAATGCATAAAACAGCTTTGTTGAATTACTGGTAAAGATGGCAACAATTCTGCAGTTTTTTTGTGCAATATTTAAATTTCAACATTAGACCTGGCAGTCATAAATATGTGCAAACTCATTAAAAGAGTCCAAATTAGCTGTTTAAGGGCAAACCGGTAAAAAGAGACCAGCTCTATAAAAATTTGTTTTCGTTTACAAAAAGAACATTTTGGATTTCTGCTGAATGAATCACAGTAATACAAATGTGATTTTAAAAAAAAGCCTAAATAACTACTTGCCAGATTTGACACTGACTTTGTTCAAGGCCCTGCGCAGAAGGAAACAGGGTTTCACAGTTGAGGTTTGGGAATTATGAGTTATCAAATTTTGTTAAATAAATTCGTCTTACCACACCTTATGAATATGTGTAGCATTCAATGTGTGTAGCGCTTTGAGATTTTCACTAATGAAAAGTGCGTTATAAATTGAATTCATTATTATTATTATTATTACCATAAAACATGCAAAATAGACAAGATACTTTACTGGGAAGCTTTTATATTTGACATGTTTTGGCTGCAAATATTTTGGGTTCAATCTGTGGTTAAATAGTTTTTCTATATACAAGTTTATTTACAAAGCACTTTAAAGACAACACCGTTAGCCAAGGTGCTGTACTGATAACACAAAAGCAAACAAAAAAACAACAACTATAAAATCAAGTGAAACCATAAAAGTAATGAACTGTTAAAATTATAAAAACAGCAAATGGTAAAACAATACAAATAAATTAAAAACCGTAAAACCAACATTTCAAGCCGAGTTAAAAGCCAAAAAGAAAAAAGATGTTTTCAGAGAAGATTTAAAATCAGGAAGTGAGTCCAAAAATATTAAACACAAGAAAAAAATGTAGCTGAAAATCTTGTTTTGAAGAAAGCAATGGTTTTGTATCACGTAAGCACTACAATCTTGTGAATAATATATTTCTTGATTTATGTTTATATTGTTTAAACATGGTAATAATATTTGTACACCAGCAAAACTTCTGGAAAAAAAATAACAGAGAGAGGAAAGATGTTCAATTTTGATTGTTATGCAAACAATAATAGTGCTGTTTGGATGAGTTACAAACTTTAATTCTTCTTTTTTCTGGATGTAAATCACTTGTTTTGGATGATTATTTCCTCTGATGTCGGATGCTGTTCAACTGGAAGGATATTTACTGAAACCTTTTAACTTTTGAGCATTTTTTTAAATGATGTGTAACCATGTAAAAAAGCAGGAGCAGCTCAAACATCTCAACTACAGCCCCAAATCCCAAATTAGTTGAAAAGGAGGCGCCACGGATGAATTCCCGTCGACCTGGCAACGGTGCTCGAGTACCTGACCGCTGAGATTCTGGAGCTTGTGGGAAACTTGGCTCGTGACAACGGGAGGACTGGGATCATCCCCCAGCACAATCAGCTGTCTGTCCATGATGACGAGGATCTCAGCAGTCTGTTGGGAGGAGTGACCATTGCTCTGGGAGGAATTCTTTCTGGCATTCAGAGGACCCAGGAGGACCGAGAGGCCCACCGGATCTGACAACAAGCTGGATCTGGGTGGACGCATCGGTATCTGTGACCAGATTGTTTGGATTTGCTGCAGGAGATCCTTCCTGCCCACAGCTATCAGCATCTAACAACTCTTGAATGAAACCAAGATGATGGGCTACGACAACACTTAATTTCCCTTTGGGTTTAATAAAGTATTTTTGAATTTAAGTTTCAAACCAGACCTTTTTTTTTTTTCCATTTTCAAGTTAAACTGAGGATCAAGCCATTTTCAAAATAAAAACCAACACACTGTTCATAAGCACGTGAGCCATGTCTTCCAATCATTGCTTTGCATATCAAGCGCACTTTTTGACATTTGCACAGATAAAGCCACCGACTGATTTTCAACATTTTCCATCTCCTGCTGGTTTGCGTTCAGACATCAACCTAAAGCTTAATGTGCTGACGGAACACCTCTAATGTGGATTAGATATGCATGATGGTGTCTGCCAGGAATGCCTCCCTACTTTAATGTGATATGACGCAAAGTGCTGCCAGTTTGTATTCGTGTGTCTGTGGTTTTTAAGCTGCGCTAAAATGAAACCCAGCTCCTCAAATCGCTACAGCTTTACCTTTCATTACTTTTCAGTAATTCATTAGAAATTACTTGAAAATGATCAGGAAACACTCAAAAACGGCATTTTTATTCAACATGTACTTGTAAAGACAGACAATTCTTATATTTATATTCCTCAATGCTAATCTAACCTTGCTATCATTAAAGACACAATAAAGGAAGAAGCCTGTCTTATTAAAAATGCTGACATACATGCCGAGAATGCACTTTAGCTGAGTGAGATAGTAATGATTTCTTGTAAAGAGACGGTAAACTACGGTAATCTATAACATGCAGTTTTGTTGTTTGAATAAAAGCATAAATTATATTTTTAGTGGCTTTAGACTTTGAGCAATTCCTTAAAACTCTACATTTATATTATGGACTGTTATCATTTTTTATGATTCCAATCGATTTAGATGCAAATGTTTAAATGAAAGATCAATATAGCGTCTGCTCTATTATTGTAAGTAGTTTTGCTGTCCCAGACAAAGCTGACACTGACCGACCGCCTTGAAAATTAAACTACAAATGACTCCATCCTTTAAACACAACTGAAGAGCAGGCTCACAGAAGCAGCACCACCTTCACAGACATTGATTCTCTGCAGCTCCACAGCAGGCCATGCAGCATAAAGCAACACTTTCAGTTGTCTGCACAATTCCTTTTGGTGAAACGTCAAACTGAAGTTGAAGCACCGATATCACCCAAATGCGCATATGAAAGTGATCAGAGTATGATTTGAAAACAATTTTCATGCAAAGCCAACAAAAAAAGTCATTTAAAAGGTCCATTTGTATCATAGTTAATTAATACAAGACTTCAAAAAAATACCTGTTCTACTAAATTAATGTGGCATTTTCACTATGCACCAGCAGCTGCACTGACAGTCAGTAATTTCACTCACCCTCATAACATAATATACCCTTAATGTAGGCTAATACACCCTAAACAGAGGCTTTGAACGCAATCATCTCACTAAATGACAGTTATTAGTTGTTATCATCCCCATAGGTAGCGTTCAGACTGTCCCTCCTACCTCCTAGTAGGTTTAAAGGTGCATTTTTATTGGTAATAATATACAGCTTTGCCCATGTCTAAAAGTGGAAGTTTTTTTTTTTTTTTTACCTTTATTCAACCCTTTTCCTGAACCTAAACTTACACCTGACCCAGAGCACTGACCCTAAGCTTAACCCCTTCACCCTTGAGCCTTAATCGAATCCCCTGGCTGTATTATCAGCGATAAGAACGTACATTTAAACCTACAGGAGGTAGGAGGGACAGTCTGAACGCTACACATGGGGATGATAACTAATAACGCCCATTTAATGGTTGATAACATTAGAAGTGGGAGCCCAAATATACCCTTAGAACATTAACAAGGCAGATTTTTTCATGCTTTAAAACCTTCCATGTCCAGTATTGTCACAATTTTTGTTCCACCAGGTTACACAAGACAAAATATATATATATATATATATATACAGTATATAAATACAATTTTCAATCAAACATCTCCCACACTAAATAAAATATGCCTTCTTTTGACCAACACATTTAAATAGCCACACACAAACCAATCAAGTTGATCATGTCACATGACAAAGTCGGCATCTCCCCACCTCACATGACCTCACAACAGCTTGCTATAACTTGGCTCAACAAATACTGCCAGTTCAGAAGCCCCATAGCTTTAAATCAGGTTCAACCCCTCACTTTGCATTGGACTCATTTTACCCAAAGTTGATGCAGGAAGAAGGCGCCTCAGTCAGGCCCAAAAATGTTGAAAAAATCTAACAAGCACAGAATCAGTTCAACCGCTTTTTTTTTTCAAGGTCCACTTTGAAAGACTAGATGAGTGCCAAGTATAAAATACTTCTACCTAGTTGTAAAATGCATTTCTCAAAACATGTTTTTCTGGCTTTTCAGAGACAAACACAATACAGTTTTTTTTCGGGCTATAAGACGCACCTAAAATTCTTTAATTTTCTTAAAAATAAACAGTGAGCCTTATAATCTGGTGCACCTTATGTATTAATTCTGGTTGTGTTTACTGACCTCGAACCAATTTTATGTGGTACACAGCGCTCAAAACTCTGTCAAAATGTTTTAGTTTTGCTTTATGCGCCTTATAGTCCAAAAAATACAGTAGTTTTACACTTGCTTATAAAGGTATTTGCATCTAACATTTTACATTTTAAAAACGTACAGCAGTCATCACAACAGAGAGGATCGCTTTCTCTGAAACATTTATTTTAATATTGAAATAAATACAACAATTTGAACTAACTCCAACTGACCACCTTGTCTACATTGCTCCACGTCAGAGTAACAAAGTCCAACTGACCTTTGAAGAAGCAGTCTTTGCTGTGCACCACATAGATCCGTCTTCTCTCCAGACAGGCGGTGCGGTAAACCTCACAGTGGTTCTCATAAAACCTGCCGTCAGAGCCGCACACAGGCACAAAGGAGGGCCGGCATTTTTCCTGGCAAACGCACTCTGCGCGCCCAGTTTCTGCCATCAGCATGCACTGTCGACCCCGTCCACAGTAGGTCCTTCGGCACGGGTCATCATCTGGATCAGAACGGGCTGGAGGAAAGAGAAGGGACAGGGCTTTTTACATCCTGAAGGAACAAGGCGCTAACAATGAAATATGGAAATGTTGTGAAAAAATATTAATAATGTAATAATATTTATATAATATATAAATTAGTGTGTATTTGTTCCTACTTTACAATGTAAAACAGCCTCAGAGAAAAAACAACCAAAAGCTAAAATTGTGTTGTGTAGCAAGACATCTTTACTATTAAACAACACTTTACAAATACAGAAAAAAAAAAAAAATCATATAATGTCACAATGCTTAAGGGTATTACTGAAAATGTATTACCATACTAAAATATTGATAAATGTAGCTGAATTGCTCAAAAACAAATTTTAATAAAGAGTCAGATTTATAAAAAACAAAAAAACAAAAACAAAAACAAACAAAAAAATTATTTTGGGAAAAATATTCCATAAGACAGACAGACAGACAGACAGACAGACAGACAGACAGACAGACAGACAG
>JBBPBX010013088.1:37681-52985 GCA_038048925.1 Garcialebias charrua
ATATATATATATATACAGTATACAGTATATATACAGTATATATATACAGTATATATATATATATACAGTATATATATAAATTGTATATATAAAATTTAAAAACAACTTTACCTCAGAACAGTATACTTTTTTGCCTGCTCCAAAATTAGAAGCTGCACAAATTCAGGTCTAACAAGTGCTAACAAAATGTTTTTATTTATTTATTTTTTAAGCTTAGTTCTTTACAACTCAAACAGCTAGTTGTCTTTATTATCACCCTCTGCACTCTTTCACACATTCATGTGCACAACCACAAAATATATTCATACCTGAGCATGCACTCAAAGCAATCCAAACACAAAACAAGCTCACACTTCTTCTCCAACTCCTATCAGCACAAACACTGTTTTAAGCTGAAAACAAAAATGAACAGATTTTACACTTTTATAGAGTAATCCAGGTTCACGTCCAAACATCTCTGTCTCCATCACTCACTGTCTAGAACACCTACTCCCCACCTCTGATTCAATTTTTCAATTTGCACTTAAACTCGGTCAAAAAGCTGCTGATCCAGCCAGAAACTCCTCCTTGGATTGATCTTTTCTGACTGTTCAAACTTGACCCGCTCTGTGATGTGAAGGCCATATTTATGATTCAAGGCTACAAATGGGGAAAACCAGAACCTTAGTGAAGAACAAGATCATTTGTTGTTTATTACTTTTTTACGTCTGTCGTAATGCATCAAATTACTTTTATGGTGAAAAGAAAGCTCAAAGCAAAAACCAGAAGCAACCCCAAAAGCTGCCAGATGTTTATTTGAGAGCAAAGGGCAACAAAAAGGTTTATATAGATACTATTTAAGTCAATTAGAAAGCCTAAACTCATGTAAATGGTAAATTGACTCTACTAATAAATCACCTTTCTATCTTATCAAGACACTCAACGCACTTTACACTATAATCTGTGCCCTCATTTATCCATTCATACAGCTCTCTACTATATCTGTATTAAGAATATTCAGAGCTTTATCACATTCATACACTGATGGGACACACATCAGAGGCAATGAGGGGTTCAGTGTCTTGCTCAGGGACACTTTGGCGTGTGACAGCTGGTAGATTTGAACCCCCAATGATTGCATTGGAGGACGACTGCTCTAACTACTCAGCCACAGCCGCCCACGCTTGCATTGTCCAAACTGGTTCCAAAATATTTGAAAATGTTGTTACAAAAGTGAAATTCTAGTGTAGTGGTCTGAGATCTAAAAAAAAAAAGGCTCAAGTTTTGCGATAGAACAAAAACCCATTTTTTTAATTGACCAGTTTGAATTTTAGTGGCTTTTTTTCCCCACTATAAAAAGTTCAAGCTTTACTTTTTTGTTTTCTTTGTTTACATTTGATGTTGACAAGCTCAGGTTATTTGCCATGCACAAAAATAAAGGAGACAAATAACTGCTGTCTGCAGCATGCTGTGTGAAACAAAATGCACGGCATGAAAAACTCGGCCGAGACGTGAAAAAAACTCGGAAAACGGTGATGGTTTTCCTGAAGTCTAAAGAAAAAGGGTGTGCAGGAACAATCTAATGCATGGTGCTTGTATTGCACTGCAGTTAAGAGACACTTGGAAGGATGCTTGACTGTTACAGACAGAACTCTCAGAGGAGCTTTGAGTGCTTGTGACGGCGAGTTGGTTAGGATGCAGAGAACTCTATTCACCCTATGTGGAATAAAGTTAAAACCAAACTGGCTTGTCTGTAAAAACGCTTGTACGTTTGCAACCAAACTGTTGAAAACACAAACTGAATGCGTCTGGAGTATAATCAAATCTCAGCTGTCAACGTATTCAGTCACACGAGTAATGCGCTGCTGTTGTCGAAAAGTCCCGTAATTCCATAAAGGCAATTTCATGGTTGAAGTCCACGGAGGACAAATACACACACAGACACACTTCTTCACTTGTGTTAACTTGCTCTGTTTGGAGTGTAATTATGCTGCAAAAATCCATTGATGTTCAGTCAGTTTTTATTACACTATCAGATGCACCTCCTCAAGCAAACACAGATATGGCTGACATCACAAGCTTAGCATTCAACAGGCATACACAATGGTATGTAAAAGTCCCCTGAAGACATTTCATGTTTTACATTTTATACTTGGCCTTTAACCCATTAATATAAATAACTAATGGAATAGTGATTTTAAAGCGTAATCAATAACAGCAGCTCAGCACAGAACAGCAATGTGCAGCTTGACCTGACATGGCAGCGCTCAACTACTTCAACATAATTATTAGGAATCAAAAAAAGCTGTGGTTTGGGGGTTTGCCAGGATACGTCCCCAATGGGAACGCAAGTGAGGCGAGCCGGCTGCTGGGCACATGGCAGACTTGATTCCTTTTCATCCAGTTTGCTAATTGTTCTGTGTGTCTCGACAAAGCATCTGTGGGAAATGCAAAACAGTCCGGCTCCCTCACCACCTCGCCGTTCATGTCAAGGTCAGGGACGATTACAAGATCGTTTGTATTCTCCGAGCACGGGAGATTAAATGCTTAGCAACAACCGTCCAGTGGCAGGTACCCGCCAGTGCTTGCTCTCATCTTCTCGTTTTCTCAATTTTTCCCCCCATCTTCCTTCACTTTGTCATTCCCTTTTCTCTTTTCCATTTGTGGCCAAAGATTAAAACAACAGTACAGTAACACAAAGCAGTCAAAAGCTACATTTACAATACACAAGCTGCCTGACATTTAACAAAGTCTGTGGGTCTGCATTCATCTGTTCTCTAAGTCCTTTGTCTCACAGCCTCTTGGACCATGTTGGTTGCTGTTGTAGCTCGCTTAAAAGGCTGAAAGTGCTGTCCAATAATCCTTTCTGTCTTAGCTGCTGGCAAAATGACCCGATCAGCCGTTCAGTGGTGCCAAGACAATACCAGGCTGACCATCCGGTGTCAAGCCTTGCAATCTGGTCACTTTAATCCTCTTTTTATTCTTCTTTGTACATTGTTTGGCCTTAAACACATTGAAAAATTATCATGGAAATACAGTAACATACCCAGTATATATTGTATAAGAAACACTACAACTGTGTAAGAAGCTAAGTGACTGTGAAAGTTTTGGTTTATCTCTGACATTTGACAGCTGTTTCTCTTTTCAATCCCTTTCAGTCGTGCTTAAGTAGATGCGTGCATAACAAGAACAGCATGAAAGAGTGCCTTTTTATTTCTTGGGAAAAGCTGCAATCATGCCAATATTCAGTGGTGGGATGTAACTACGTACAAGTACTTTGTTACTGTACTTACGTACATTTTTCATGCATCTGTACTTTACTTAAGTAGAGCTAAATGTGGGTACTTACAACTTTTGTGGAGTACGACTACATTATACATTAAGTATCTGTACTTTCTACTACACTACATTTCTATATTCACGTTGCAGCTTCTTGATTTGTTTGTTGGTTTGAAAGTAACCAATGGCGAGAGGGGAGTTGGTCCATTGAATCACTGCAAAGTGGGCAGGTAACGTTAATCCCACCTTCAAGAAGAGCTGGACCAATGACGTATGTTCTAGTATACCGGTATAAGTCATTGAGCTGTGTGCTCCCACAGCGCTGCTAACACACCCAAAATGGATTCCACCACGGTGAGTCAGCCAGAAGATATGCGCCACCCATGGCCTTATTGAAAGATTATTGAAATACTACATGAAAGACTATGCAGTACAGCAGGACAGATTCTCTCTCCCAAAAGAGCCAGACTGGACTCAAAACTTTGAAAACCAACTTCTTCTGAACTTGAACAAGAATTTCTTGCTGCAATATTAAAATGTGTGAGTTCATGGTTGTTAGGAGACAAGAGATGTCTCCAAATGTCACGACACTCGGGTCCAAGTTTTGAAAATGGTGTCAGGAAGTTAAAATATTGTTCACTATTGATCCATAACAAGGTTGACCAGACAGTATTTTTTTAACTAGTTGATGACAAACTGGAGTTGAAATGTCAGTGGAAACGATCAGTGCCTATTGCTTTGTTAGGTATGAATTCTTTCAGGCAGACAACTTTTACTTATATGTTTATTGCAGTTAAGGTGACACACTGGTTTTGCTTTGTGTTAAATAAAAAACTTTCAAAGGTAAAGCATTGCCCTTTCTTATTTTGCTTAATGGCATTTAACTCTGCATGTCATCCCTGAAATTCGGACGCACAGAATCACAAGTCCAAGTGTGAACGGCGTCACACAATAAAAACATGTATTTTCTGCAGTATTGTTCATTTAAATGGCTCAACACTATTAATGTATTACAGAAAATATACACACAGTAAGCACACTTAATGATATTGTAGGCTATTGCATTAGGTACATTCAGCAAGTACTTTTAATTTAATACTTTAAGTATTTTTTTAAAAGAAAGTACTTATTTACTTTTACTTAAGTAAAAATGTTAATGTGGTACGTATGATTTTACTAGAGTACATTTTTGTTTTGTACTTTTACTTAAGAACAGTGTTTGAGTACCTTTTCCACCACTTGCAATATCAGCTCAAACCAAGGCATTGCGATGAAGCAATGGGAAATCTGAATTCAGTGTGGGGCATACAATGTTTCTGCCCCCATTCATCAATGCAGCACAGTCAGGAAGAACACCACACACAGCCAGAGGTGGACACAGAGGAAGAATGTCACTCTTGTCTTGAAGTAAAGTGCTTAAGTCACAAATCAGGACACTAAAAGATGCCTTTACAAATATATGCATTAGTTTAAACCTTAGGCTAGAAGCTCAAGCTCCTTAAATTCATTTAACATTTACAGACATTCACAAGAAACATTTATTTTGTGTTTAATCCAGTTCCACTGAGGGGTAGTTTGCCATTTCTGATAGATTTTCCTCAGAGAGACAAGAGCACCGCTGAGCGTCTTACTAATTAGACTGGAAAAACATTTGCCCCGCTGATGAGGGACTCTCTGCCTGAAGCGTCACCATATTATTAATCTCCCTTATCCATGAAAATCCAGAAGAGACATTCAACAATGTGAACCATACAATAGATTATGTTTTCTAAGAAAAATAAATATTGGGGTTGGCCTTAAAAAAATGTGTGATGCAGTTTTCATTTAACATGTTTTTACTGTAAGATGTTCTTTATTGTCTATGTTTCACAGCCAAAAAGAACTCGGACACGTCTGCAGATCTTACAGATCATTCTATTTGCCCTGTAGCAGCTGTAGATAATTAAATATTGAGACAGACTGTCAAGCATAGTCTTCCCTGTGCAGCACAGTCAGACAAAGCATTTTTGACGTGCACACCAAGTTGGAATAGCATTGGACACCAGCTTCCATGAAAGCTAGGTAAAACATACCGCAATGCACATATAGATAAGGTAAAATCCTATTATTTCCTATGTGTGCATGTAATAATGGTATTTTTCCACATAAACAGAGGAAGAAAAACAATGATGTAAATGACGTGTAGCAATGTTAAATGTTAAATGTAAATATGTGTATTGCTTCACTTGTAATAATGATAAAAATTGATTGTTTTAATCTAATATCTGTTGTAAATATGCCTTGAAATATGGTAACATGTAGTGGGAAATAAAACATCCTGCATCCTACAACAGTGTTTACAATTAAATAGATGAAGTGCACACACAACACAAGCCTCTTACCAATTGCCTCCACTGTAACATTACTGCATAAAGTAACTTATTAAGAAACTTAATTTAATATCAATTTGCCAACAAAGCTATTTCTCTACATTAAATACTCTAAATTAGCCATTACCTCTGTGACCCCTGTCGTAATAGCAGGTTATCCATTACCTTGATGTTCACTACATCTGACTCGGTAAAAGCAAACTCAAGCATCTCACCCCCCCCTACCTGAAACAGTATAACACAACTTTAAGTATTTATACAATACACCTAAATATTTATTTTATCAATAAGTGTCTATTTGACCTAAGCCACAGCTAACCTAAACTTCTGACACAGACAAATAAATGCTAAAAAAAATCTAATAAAACTGGGCGGCATTTTTTTGCACAACATTTGAAGATCAATGATGGAAAAAACAAGAACAAAAAAAAAAAATTAATTTGACAACTATCACATTTTATGTATAAAAACATACAAGTATTAAGTTACATTATTTAATTCACAATAATGTGTAAAAAATATTAATAATCACAAATAATTTGAATATTTTTGTATTAAAATTTCTGGGGGGGAAAAACATGCTGATGGACAGTCATGTTAAATTTGATTTGGATAAGCTGTTGGAAACATTGGTTTCAATTAGGGATGCACAATATTAAATTGTTGGCCGATATCCGATATGTCGATATGTTAAAACTTATTTGGCTGACAACAGATACCAATACTAATACACTCCCCAAACCACCCCACCCCCATACCTACTTACAGAGATAACTTTCTCTGTTGTGGAATTGAAATACTACATTATTCTCAGTGTTGGGTGTAACGCGTTACTTAGTAACGCGTTACAGTAATGACATTACATTTTTCAGTAACGTCGTAGTGTAACGCACTACTTTGAAAATGCCTGTAATATATTACAGTTACTAACAAAACCTTACATTCGTTACTTGCGTTACAATCAGGACCTTTCGGAGAATAGTTTTATTTATTTATTTTATTTTACCTTTCGGAGAAGAGTTGTGGGACGAGGACGACGGAGCAGACCATAGACATTATATATAGATATCTATGGAGCAGACTGTCACGTGGGGAAAACAAAGACGTACGCGATGACGTCGGAACGTCATACGTCAACGTACATAGACATATAAAGGTACATAGACATACAGCGATGTCATTTTATGGATGGAAGTATTCATATTATTTTTCTTCATTCTTTCATTTTGATATTGTCATACCTTTTGAATGGCACGTTTACATATGCATTGTGCTTGTTATGTAGCACTGCTGTTTACTTTTTCATCAAAAATGAGTGTCAAAAAGATCTCTAATATCATTATTGATAGATAAAAATTAATACAGGTTAAATCTCAGGTATTAGAGTAATCCGAAAGTAATGTAACTAAGTTACTTTCAGAACTGAGTAACTAAGTAGTGTAATATATTACTTTTTAAAAAGTAACTAGTAATGTGTAACTAATTACTTATTTTGGGTAACTACCCCAACACTGATTATTCTGCATGGTCTTTGTCAATTTGGCTGCTACCAAATGCAGATGGGGCTGAAAGCGATGTAACACTTCAACTTTGATTATGTTTAATGTCAAATTTATTCATGACATTTACTCTCTCTAACACAATGACAACACTCAAACAGTGCAAATTTGTGGATTTTCGCAAATCTAAAATCCACCTGTTCACAAGTGAAAAGTGCATAAATAGTAGCTCATTGATTGATATGCTTGGCAGTTTCTTTAATTAAAAAACAACTTAAAACAGAAGCTTTATATATCAGTGAGTTTTTGATGGAATGGCCAATATCTGATATTTAACTTTATCGCTAATTATCGGCCAATACCGATACCATGTATCATGTAATATCATGCATCCCTAGTTTCTTTCAATAATAAATTGTAGAATTGTAATAAAGTATTCAACCCAATTTATTTTGACTTTAAACTTATCAGCACATTGTATGTAATTAATAATCTTTGACGTGGTTAATAACCATCCTCTCGCCTTCATTCCAGCAGTTTTTATGAAATGCTTTGGATCTTGCGCAACCTTTAAAATCCATTTTAGTTTCTCCTTTGAATGATTTTTTTTGCTACAAACCTTTCTCCCACAGCGAAGTGACAGATGTGCTGTTGTGATAACCCTTGCTTGTTCAGGACTTCTGCATATATCCAGTGGAAAAAATATTTTTTTTCTCTGCTGAGCCTTTTTCAGAAACACAAACTGTGGGTTGATAACTGAGATTTATAATACATGCCAATTAAACTATGAGGCAGTAAACTGTTGTAAGTTTTATAAACAGAGTATTTCTGAGCACACTTTATTATAAACAGATGAAAGTGTGTTGTTTTTCTTTGAGACATGGGCATTACTGTTGCAGACTAAAAAACACACAATAATGCTAAAGAATTAAGTTAAATTATGTCGTATTAACAATTATGAAGGCAAAGGAAACGTATGAAGCATCTGGGAATACAAAGTGGATCTATTCTGGAGCTGTGTGAAGTCCCTTCCTGCTTCAAACGCTCCACCATCATTCCAGTCCCCAAGAAAACCTCCATCACAGGACTAAATGACTACAGGCCCATCGCCCTAACATCTGTGGTCATGAAGTCCTTTGAACGGCTGGTCCTGACCCACCTGAAGGACATCACTGGACATCTGCTAGACCCCCTGCAGTTTGCCTACCGGGCAAATAGGTCAGTGGATGATGCAGTCAACATGGGACTGCATTTCATCCTGCAGCATCTAGACCACCCGGGGACTTATGCAAGAATCCTGTTTCTTGATTTTAGTTCAGCATTTAACACCATTGTCCCAGACATTCTCTCCACCAAACTCTCCCAGCTCACTGTTTCTCCTGCCATGTGTCAGTGGATCACCAGCTTCCTAACAGGCAGGACGCAGCAGGTGCAGTTGGGGAAAATCATGTCCTCCTCACAGTCCATCAGCATTGGTGCCCCTCAGGGTTGTGTGCTCTCTCCACTGCTCTTCTCTCTATACACCAATGACTGCACCTCTAATGACCCGTCTGTTAAACTCCTGAAGTTCGCAGATGACACTACAGTCA
The DNA here is from genome assembly GCA_038048925.1 of Garcialebias charrua. NCBI lineage: Eukaryota > Metazoa > Chordata > Actinopteri > Cyprinodontiformes > Rivulidae > Garcialebias > Garcialebias charrua. The sequence continues at coordinate 46,397 of JBBPBX010013088.1, forward strand.
TTGGACTTATCAGTGATGACAACGAGTCTGCGTACCGACAGGAGGTGGAACGACTGATGTCCTGGTGCAGCCTGAACAAACTGGAGCTGAACACACTGAAGACAGTAGAGATGAGAGTGGACTTCAGGAGACACCCCCCAGAACTGCTGCCCCTCAAAATCTTCAACAGCCCCGTGTCTACGGTAGAGTCCTTCAGGTTCCTGGGAACCACCATCTCACATGACCTGAAGTGGGAGCCCAACATCACCTCCATCCTCAAAAAGGCCCAGCAGAGACTGTACTTCCTACGCCAGTTGAGGAAGCTGGACCTGCCTCAGGAGCTGCTGATCCAGTTCTACACTGCAGTCATTGAGTCCATCCTGTGTACATCCATCACAGTCTGGTTTGGAGCAGCCACAAGGCAGGACAGGAACAGGCTGCAGCGAACAGTGAGGACAGCTGAGAAAGTCATTGGGGCTTCACTGCCCTCCATTCAGGACTTGTACCACGCAAGAACCAGGAAACGGGCTGGAAAAATCACCACAGACTCCACACACCCGGGTCACAACATGTTCCAACTTCTCCCGTCTGGCAGACGCTACAGATCTGTGTCCACTAAGACTGCCAGACACAAAAACAGTTTCTTCCCCCAGGCCATCACCATCATCAACAGCTGATCATCAGACATCCATCAGCGTGACCCCCAACCCATTCACATCCCCCATGTGATGTGAATCCTTCTGTATTTTGTGTATTATTTGTACGTTTTTTTTATGTAAAGTATCTGTATACATTAATTTTTAGCATTTTTAGAGAGACACTTTCTAGAGAGACACGAACAGCCGGAAACAAATTCCTTGTGTGTGTCAACATACTTGGCCAATAAACCTGATTCTGATTCTGATTCTGATTCTAAACCACTCTAAATGGCAGTGAGCAAGAATTCACACTTGGTGGCCATCGGTCTCTGGTCACGTCGCTTCAGGCTAAACAGAAATCTGGTTCTCACTCGGTGGGTTGTCCACCTCAGAGGACGAAGATCATCAGGGAGAGTGGCAGCGCTTCGTTGTGGGAAATGAATTTCTGATACGGCCTCCGGGCTTTTGCTTATAATTAGGTAAATGAAAAACCTGAGAAGGTGGAAGAAATTACAATTTGTCAGACGTGAGTGAATTTTAAAGGGATAGTTCTGATGTATTTTAGTGAGGTTCTGTGAAAACATTTGTCTGACAAGTTTGGAATTAACACATTTACATAAAGTTTATTTTAAACTATACTAACAGCTCTGGGTACATTTTGGCCGTCTTAAATCATGATTCTTATTTCTTAGTATTTATAGATTCAAGCATTCATTCAGCAGAAATCAACACCAAAAACAAAATAGCTAAAGTGCCATGCTTCATGAGAAAAAATAAAATAAAATAAAAACTGTGACAACTTAATCCAGGAACCTCTGCTTCAAATGCTAAAGAGGAAACATCAAAGTTGAATCAGGTCATCTGGATGGGTTAAAAAATGTTGAAACCTTTCGTCTTTTGTCCAAAAGACTTATTCAGTCTGAGGAGCTGCACTAAACTCAGTCTTATAAATAGCACCAACCCACTAATTGCTGCAGACATCTAAAACTAGATATTCACATGATAAAGGAGGACCATCAGCCTAACAATTAATCATTAGTGCCCTGATGCAGTGTTGCCAGATAGAGTTGAGGTTTTCCAGCCCAAACGTCTGTTAAAAACCACCCCATCACACAAAAACCCACCCAATAAAAAATAGTGTTTATATGTTCATCAGTGTGATTAATCAAAATCAGTTCAATGTGATCATTAGTGTTCTTTATTCAGAAAATCATTATGCGCATTTCAGAATCTGATTATTATAGACACTAATTAAATGTTCAATATGAATATGTATATATTTATCACCCCAGTAATAGTGTTACACACATTAGTAGTTGTAAACACTCAAAAGAATACATATGTTGGTTTGGTGCGTACCTTTAACCTAAACATTTAAGGAGTAAACATTTTGAATTATCAGTTTTAAAAGTTATAAATGTTGTCTTTGGTGCCTTTTTGTTTTCCAAATATATTAGTGTGTGTGAATGACAGACATTAACATAAAACACTTTGTACAATGGTGCTTTATGAAGTTCAGTCCATTTCCTTCTATCAGCTGACCGGCAGTTCTGTGAACGCCCTGGCAGTTGACAATGGAGAAAGGTCAGAGGAGCTTTGCTATGAAATAATTATGATTGATTGTTTGAGATGTGTTTAATAACTCAAAAAACGCAGATCTGACTCCAAATTTGCCCAAATTATCCCCACCCGCCCAAAGCTATTTTTACCATCAAAATCAGAATGAAAACCACCCAACTGGTGGTAAACTGCCCAATCTGGCAACACTGTCCTGAGGTTTGCTTGCTATTCACAGGGAGCTGAATGATACTAGCAATAACAGCATTGTAAAAGGGGGACAGTTAAACTCAGAGGCCTCTGGCCCTGTTTAATGACGGATGGTTTTCTTTTCACAGAGATGGCTTCCTTTACTCCTCTCTCAAACCATTGTTCCTCTCTATCAAGGATGTGAATATCTTCATCCTTGAAAGAGTGACCACAGTCACAGTCACAGTAACCGTGTTTCCATCAAGGTTTCTTGATGCACATTTTGAAGTATCGCATCAGAAAAGGTGAATGGAAACAGCACGATTCAAATTAACTTCCTCTAATTTGCAAAAAAAAGTTGATACACTCGCTTGAGGTGGTTTTTGGGTTTTTCGAAACAGAGCTGATGCGCAAAACGAGAAATGGAAACAGATTTGCCGACTCAGTTCTGACGTAGCGAACATTCACGTCATGTGACTGATCAGCTGTTTCCGCTGTCTCCCCGGATGTAACATCGCTAAAACTAGTTGGCATGACAGAATAAATACAACTTGCCCGATAGCAACACATTCCTGAAATATTCTCTCCATTTTGCCGAGATGTGTGGTTCGGTTCCTGTTTTCAACCGCTACTTCCTGTTTACTGTAGACATGCGTAACGCTGATGTCTGACGTAATGCCACTTTGCGTGGCCTGGTGGATTCGCTTCAAGCCAGTTGATGGAAACACTTCTGATTCGCATTGATTTTTATTTACATTTTTGCGAATTTTCAAAAATTTGCTCAAAATTTGAATTGAAAATAGATGGAAACACGGTTAGTGAGTATAGACCGCAGAGTCCTGGCCCAATGATGTTGATCTTCTGTGCTGGGCCATACTTTAGGCCAGTGGTTGTTTAGTTTCCCCAATGTAAGACTGATCACAGCCCAGTGGTGTAGACTTTGTGATACGCGGGTATACAAAGTACAGATATACCCACTAGAAAAGCTTGGGAATTTCATTATAAGGTGACCCCCTACCTACGACTCCATTGACCTACGGCGGCCCGGACCTACGAACGTATCATATTTAATAAAAATATGACATTACTGTATTTAAATTTTTTTTTTTTTTTTTGTGTTTAAATGTTCTTAATTTCATGTGTACAGCACTTTGTTGCAGCTGTGGTTGTTTTAAAGGCTTTATAAATAATAATTATGATAAAAATGATCATTTCTGATCATTTTTGTCATGATTGCGCAATAATTGTGCAACTTCCGGTCATAACAGGAAGAAGGTCTCCAGTTTTCACGGTCACAAATTAAGGCAGAACACCGGAGGCCATCTTAGGTCAGTCACGGCTGCTTTGAAAGTCTCCAGTTTACAGGGTTACTAGTTAAAGCAGAACACCGGACGCCATCTTAGGTCATAGTTACGGCTGCAGGCAGCCAGGTTTGGAAGACTGGTGACCAGGATCGCTTCATATGGATTAATTACGAGCTGGAAACGTCTCTGTGAACTTTGTGGATGTCTCAGGCAGCTGCAGATTTATCGCCGATCGTGCCAGGCCGCCGCGAGAACACCTCCGGCCTGGCTAGCTCTAGAAGCTAACAAGGGAGCTAACACGGGACGCAGCAGCTGCGTTTGACCACCTCCAAGTAAGAAATTATATTTTTATTTAATTTATATTTTTATTACTGTACTGTATTAATTAATTACACTGTGTTAGGTGTGTTAGGATAGGCGAAGTACGTACTGTACTTGGTACCACAAAAAAATAATAATAATACAGGACATCCCCGAGTGACGAGTGTACGGAAGGTCTGACCTGCGAACAGATCGACCTGCGAACCGTTCTTAGGTCCCAAACTCGTTTGTAAATCGGGGGTTGGGTGTACCCCTTTGAAAGTGCCCAATGACACAAGCCCATTTCGTGTTTAATTGTCAATGATACATGACATGGGCTGTGTCATTGTCAACACATTTGGAACATTTACATATTGAGTTGGTTCAACCTGTTGTTTGTATAATATTTCTGTACTTACTACTTAATACTCAAACATGTTTTGCTTTGATACTGTTTAGTACATTCTATAACACGTTTTTAATACAAATCCAACTGTGGTACAAAGTTAGTTGTACATTTATTCAAATAAAAGCATCAGAGAAATTTTGAAATGTTCAATTATGCTTAAAATTAAAATTAATTAATTAATTAATGATTACATTGTACTAACTTGGTTTCTAAGCACAGTATACCCACTGTAAAAAGTGTAGACTAGACCACTGACCACAACCGTCCTGGCACTGAACAACATACACAATATTACTCTGTTTGTGCCGGGGGACTGGATCTTTTGGATGAACCAGTCTAATGTATTAGGGGGTTTGAAAGTCACTGGGATGTTATGTTTAGAAAATAAACGTCTCCATTTCTCTGAAACTCCTGCAACAAACGGAATGACCACTGATTTGAATTCCTCCTTTTCACCTGATGGTTGGCTGGCCAAACTGGTTGATCGACTGACTATGAGAAGGTGCTACACACAAGACTGAGTTTAGTGCAGCTCCTCAGACTGAAGAAGTCTTTCAAATAAAAAACGAAACATTTCAACATTTAATCCATCCAGAGGACCTGGTTCAACTTTGTTTTATTTTTCTCCCTGGATCATTGCGCACGCATGATGATATCAAGAGGAAACAGGTTTTCTATACGTTTGCACATTTTCTTCCTTCAGTGTTTGACAAAGTTTAATGCACTTATCAAACAGACAGAAAACATAAATGGTAAAACTTCCACTGTAAGCTTGAAATTCAAATTTCTTTTATACTTTTCATTTTTCCCCAAATTACATTTATCAACTTTAATGAGTTCATAGTTATATAAAATATTTTAGACTGCATCAGTGCTTAATGTTTTGCTGATCTACACAGAACAAACATTAATGTTACAATAATCATTCTCTGTTCTTTTTATAGAAATGTCTAAGTGCTTTCCATGGATATGTTCTATAACAGCCCACCTATAAAAAGCTCAATAATAAAAATAATAATAATCATTTTATTTAAAAGCGCCTTTCAGGACACCCAAGGACACTTAACAAACCAATACAAAATAATCTCACTGATTCTTGGAACTCAGCCTGCTTTACTTTATTTGCATTATAAATAACAGTGTCCTCTCCACCACCAATAAAGCTACAGCAAAGAAAGGTCTCATGTTTCAGGCCTCTCATTTTCATTTTGACACCAACACAGACAAGGAACAATTTCAATCTCAAATGTATTGTTTTAGGTAGGTTTTAGCTTCCATATGTGATGGATAAAGTATTCCAGAAGAAAAAAAATCTATTCACACCTTAAGAGAAAAGAAGCATATTTTGTATGCTATACACAGAGAATCATACAATCTAAAACTTCAAGGCCTGAAAATACATTTTATTTTCTGTTTTAGATCTAACAAATGCAACTGCTCTGGTGAATGTCAATGAGACTTGTTTGCAGTGTTTTCACAGCAGTAGAGTTTTCTCATGTTATGTGCCCACTACTCCTTGCCTCATTATTATCAACATCTTAATCCATTTGATCCATCCTCACCTTGCACTCTCCTTTCACCATTTATCTCTGAATTTATAAACCTTTCTACAGTGTACACTGTATTTCTGCTGACACCACACCAGCACCTCCCTCGCTGCAGGGCTCTGGGAAGGAAAAAAAAAGTCCAACAAGCCACAATGGTCTTGCTCCCACAGCCAAGATGACTAATAACCCCTGCAGGACAAAAGCCTGCAAAGCTGAGGCACAGAGCTGCCTCTAGAGTTGGGTGGGCTTTAGCTCTTAGGATATGCTTTAAGAGAGTTTTGTCCAAAAAAAAAAAAAACGTAAACAAATAAATATTTACTGCACTTAAAGAAAAGGTGTCTGAAATTCAAGATTCTGAGACGTCAAAGCCGGCTGGGATTTAGCAGGTTTTATCTTCTGCAACCTCGTGCATGGCTTTGTGACCAACCTCTGCAGCTTCTCTTGGTCTCCTAACTCCTCCACTGTCACAGTGTACATGACAACCTGACAACCACACAGAACTCACAAAATACAAAACCAGGTGAGGAAACAAGAACGAGACAAGAGTTGGAGGACAGCTGATTTCCACATATTTATTTGTAGAAAGTGGGAGCGAGGAAGTAAAGGTTGACACTTATTTCACCACACTTCAATACATTTAAAGCTCTCATTTTGTGTGTGTATATA
>JBBPBX010013089.1:4009-22340 GCA_038048925.1 Garcialebias charrua
AAAAACCTATCTGTGGTCTCCTTTAAAGCGGTAAGTCAGCTCAAATACAAACACGATGCTAACGTTAGCTCGTATTGTTTTCTTAGACAAACAACCTGAAATGGCTCCATGGTGTTCACCAGTGTCCAAGGTAAATACGTCAGTGTGATTGAATGAAGAGTGCCACAGAACAGTTACAGCATATATTGTGAAACGGTTGCATCCTTTTTCATTCATTCATTCAACCTTTATTTAGTCAGGTAAATCTTTTGAACCTCATGGGCTCATTTACGAAAGCGACCTGCTAAAACTAAAGAACAATGAACAGCAATGGTAGAATTTCCTTAAACAATAAACAAACAAACAATAAACAATAGAAAACAAAAGAGAGAAAAAAACAAAAGAAAGTTTTTTTTTTTTTTTAACAAAGTATCAAAAAACTAGCAAAACATTATAAGGTAGACGTATAAAATCAAAGACAGGAACAAATCTGCATTGGTTTTTGCCAGGATTCCAACAGATTCTGAAAACCATTTAGAGAAGTCAAGGTCGAGAGCTTCAGATCTTTTTGTAAGATATTCCATGAAGCAGGAGCGGAGTAGGAGAAGGCCCTTTTTCCAAGTTCAGTCCTCACTGACGGAACACTGCAGGTAATCATGTCCTGAGAGCGCACACTGTAGCTGCACTCACGCAAAGACATGTAGGAGGAGATGTATGAGGGCAGCAGACCAAGAAGTGATTTAAAGATGAAAATGTACCAGTGGAAGAGTCTGCGTGAGGTTAATGATGTCCAGTTAACCAGTGAATACAGGGTGCAGTGGTGGGTACGATAATCACAACCAGTTATGAATCTTAGTGCACCATGATAGACAACATCCGCAGGGTGCTTGTAGGAGCATTCATGTAGAGAATGTCACCGTAATCAATGGAGGGAAGGAAAGTCACAGATACAAGGCGTTTCCTAACATTCAGTGTTAGACATGATCTGTTTCTGAAAAAGAAACCCAGTTTAACTTTCAGTTTCTTCACTAGGTTTTCCACGTGGAGTTTAAAAGAGAGATGTGAATCGATCAGGATACCCAGATATTTATAGGAATCAACAAACTCAATAGGGACACCATTTGAAGATAAAATCAGAGGAGGATCTGCTGGAACCGCCTTCCTATTTGAAAAAAACATCCCTTTTGTTTTATCAGCATTTAGGACAAGTTTGAGACGGAACAAATCTGACTGGATGATGTCAAAAGCGGATTGCAGTAACTGGAAAGCCTTAGCTACTGTTTTAGCTCGGCAATAAACAACTGTATCATCAGCATAGAAATGTAAGGATGCATCAGGGATGCAGTGACCTACATTAGCTATGTAGATTGTAAAGAGAGTTGGTCCTAAAACTGAGCCTTGTGGTACACCATTTTTAACTGTTAAATAGCTGGAAGAAGTACCGTTATGTTGAACACATTGCCTCCGATTGGAAAGATAGTTAGAAAACCAACCGATGGTGTGATCAGAGAAACCGATTTCTGAGAGCTTATGACACAGGATGTTATGATCCACAGTGTCAAAAGCTTTAGACAGGTCTAAGAAAAGTGCAGCACAATAGTCCTTAGCATCCAATGCTTCAACAACATCATTCAGAACCTTCAGAGAAGCAGTTGTTGTGCTGTGTTTTTTCCTGAAACCAGATTGATGAAGAGGTAAGATGTTAAATGAGTCCAGATAATTTTTGATCTGAGAGTTTATCAGTTTTTCTAGAACCTTGGCTAAGATGCAGAGTTTAGAGATCGGTCGATAATTGTTCAGTGAGGTGGGGTCACCTCCCTTCAGCAAAGGAAGAACAAAGGCTGTTTTCCAAGCATCCGGAATGGTGTTTTGGCTTATGGACAGATTAAAGATGTGGGTCACAGGGACTGTGATGATATGAGCAGCCAGCCTTAAGAAGTAAGGTGGAAGTTCATCTGGACCTGCAGATTTTTTAGGATCAAGATCATTTAACAGTTTATTTACCTCACTGACTGAGAACGGAGAAAAAGAGAAGGTGTGATTAACAGATGGTTGACTTGTAGGAGGGATTTGATTTGTAGAAGTTTGATTATTAGATAAAGTGGCTGATTTTCCATTTGTAACTGTGTCAAATAATGAACTAGAAGCAACAAAATGTTTATTGAAACAGTTCAGGATCTCGTGCTTATTTGACACAGGAACAGAGTCAACAAGAAATTGTGATGGGAGGTCAGATGATTGGAATGAAGCTTAGCAACAGACATTTCACCTTGTTAACAGCTGAGAGCCGGCTCGTCAGCTGTTAGAGCAAGGTTGCGCTTCGCGGGCGACTGGGAACCAGCTGGCGGGCGACCGGTCGCCCGCGAGCGACTGGTTGGGCACACTTGTATTAGACAATAGGGTGTCTGGTAGGGGTGTAACGGTACACTAAAATCACATTTCGGTTCGGTTCAACTACAAGGAGGGCTCGGTTCAGTTTATTTTCGGTTTATTTTCGGTACAAAAAAAAGGACAAAATAAAGACTTACAAAATGTTTATTTTGAAAATATGCCAAAAATACATTTGTACTGTATTGTATTGTAGTAAAAAATAAAAATGACCCATTTGGATGATATTTTAAATAAACAGCACTCTACAATAAAACTATTTTAACTGTAATGAAATAATGACCGTAAACGGCCAAATGTAATGAAATAATGTGGCTGTATGGTATTTAAACACTTACAGGGCCACCATTATTGTAGATGTGCAGGTCTGAGCAGAGTTTAACTGCACAAACTGCCACCAATCCGCGAGTTCTTCCTTTTTCCGATACTAAATTGCTTTTACTGTAATTAGCCAAAATGTAACTTCACACTTAGACTTCAATTTATATTGGTCTACCAGAAAATAGACCTTTTATTGAAACTATCACAAAATTACATTAAACATTGGTATCGATATTAGCTCTGATTTAATAACTACGTTGACAAGAATTCAAATGAAAACAAACAGACAATTAGGAACTTAAACTGTTGGTACATTTACTTGACAGATTAATAGCTTATGAAAAATAAGAAATAGGAGGAAGAAGATGAAAGCTAAGTTAAACTAAAGTTGGTTACTTTGAAACAACCAGAGTGGCACCTTCCCATACGGATCTGGCTGTGACTCCAACACGTGCAGCATACAAGCAAAGCCTCTTTACCTGGTGACGAGACGTCTTGCGAGGTGAGGACTGAGAAGTTTGTGGACACTAACGGACTGTGTTGTCCAGTGAACGTCCAGATGACTTCGTGCGTGTATGACTGGATCAGACGAGCCAGGAGCACGCTTTCACCGGCAGGAACAGGCTCCAATCGCACTGGCTGAACTTTCAAAGTAAAACTTCAGAAAACAAATTCTTTCAGAAATGAGTGTTTCGAGGCACAGCAAGGCTTTGCCGTGACTCCAGCTGATAACGTGGGTCTAATTGGCATATGACCGGAACGTTCCAGCTTTCCCAGAGGAGGAAACCAGTTGTCAGTAGCTCTCTTCCAAACACTAAAGCCAAAAATGTAGGAAGTGCCCATTTATAGGGGAGGTGGGGACTGACCCACCTCCTTAATTTGAACATATTACACCCATTCTCCATAACCTCCATTGGCTTCCTGTCACCTACAGAATTCAATACAAAACTGCTCTCATTACACATCAATGCTTACATGGAACTTCACCTGACTATCTAAAGGACATTCTTGCACCATATTCATCCACCCGGTCTCTACGATCACAGAACAGTAATCTACTTCACATTCCACGAACCAAATTAAGGACCATGGGAGACAGGGCATTCTGTGTGGCTGCCCCCCGCCTATGGAACTCCCTTCCTGACTGCCTGAGAGCTCCACAGTCACTGGTTGACTTTAAAAGCGGTTTAAAGACTTTTCTTTTTAAGCAAGCCTATTCTGCCCCCGCATGATTTTATCTTTGATCTTGGTTGATAGTACAGGTAGCCCTCTAGTTACGTCAGGGATAGGGACCTACGTGTGTGACTTAGGTCGATGTTGTCGTACCTCGCGGACCAAAAACACCTGCCTGTCGTAGGTCCGCGTTTCTGACATAGGTCGCGGCTATACCGCTAACGGAGCGCCGCACACATATTTAATGGCATGAGACTGAAAAAGGAGACATACTAGGCCATGAACATGCACAGAACTGTACAGTAAATGAATACAGTACTGTACAAATAATAAAAAAATATAATGTCTTACTTTGAGCTGGTCAAAGCCTGCCTTCGTCTTATAGCATCAGCTCGGGTGAGAGCTCCCACAGCTTCCTTACGCTCCACACGCACACACGTGGTCAAAACTGTTTAAAAGAATGACTGTTAGCTTCTTAACTTCATACATTTGGAGCCAGAAAGAAAAAAAAACTTACTGAAAGCCGTTTCTCCGCGATGTTCCTCCCTCCAAAACAGCTGCTCGGCGTTAGCTACGGTTAGGCCGCGCCAGTAGCAGCACTGGTTAGCATGTCAGTTCATTCAAAAAGGCTGTCGGCTTTGTATCTCCGCGTTAGCTCGGTGTCCCCCGACTGCCAGGCGGACATTTGCGGCGAGCTCGCGGCCGCAGATGGCTCCTCCGCGGCATGTCGGCTCGGTGTCTTCGCCTGTGTTAGCTGCTCTGTTAGCTGCTGTCGTTAGCATGTCGGGCGGCGTTGTGGCCGCCGATCGCGGGGCGATCCGCGGCTGCTCCTCCGGGCCTGAGACGTCCACAGAGTTGGCCGAGTGTTTCCAGCAAATTTATCCGTATGAGGCAACCCTGAACGGACACACGGTCCTCAGTAGCCTCTGGTTAGGTTGTAACATGACGACCGGAAACGACCGGAAACGACCGGAAACGACCGGAAGTTGCGTAAATACGATCAGATTGTAATTAAAAACGAAATATTAATAATTATACTTTATTTATAAAGCCATTTAAAACAACCACAGCCGCAACAAAGTGCTATACACATGAAATTAATAACATTTAAACACAAAAAAAAATAATAATAATAATAATTTTTTTTTTTTTTTAATCATATTTTTATTAAATATGATAAAATCGTAAGTCTGAGTTGCCGTAGGTCGCAGGTGACGTAGGTCGAGGGTTTGCTGTATTATTGATTTTACTTGATTTTATCACTTGTTTTATTTATTTATTTATTTATTTTTTAAGCAGGCCTATTCTGCCTCCACATGATTCTGTTTTTAATCTTAGTTAATACCATTATTGATTTTATTTGATTTTATCACTTGTTTTTATTGTTGTAGCACTTTGAGATTTTTATTAATGAAAAGTGCGGTATAAATTGAATTTATTATTATTATTATTATTAATGGCTACAGGCTGGTTTAACAAAATAAAAGATGGGTTTTCATCTCATAGGCAGAAAGTCTCTTGACGGAGACGGAAAACTGTTTACCGAGTCGGCCAGATGGCCGGGCCTGTTGAGTCTATCTTGAAGACAAAACAAAAAGGAAGTAGCAGCTTTTTCCCTGACTCAGTCTTAGATTCAGAGCACACTTTGTATTGAAGAATAAACCAGCATAAAGGTCAAACTCATGCAAGTAACAGATCATCATTGAAATGACAAAAAGTATACTGTTTGATCAATTCTGAATTAACACACATTAAAGAGAAAGTTCAATCTGATTAATTAGTGTCCATTAATTCATAATAATTGTTAATCAATATAAGTGTCCATTTATCTCCTTGAGGGCTTCAAGAAGGTGTAACACTTAGAGTTTCAGAGAGATGTGGAGAGGCCCATATCCCATACGGACATGAGAGTGCTATATCCCTACAGTCCCCCTTTTTGGAAATCATCGCCTGTCCTTGGGGATGAGTTCCAACACGAAAGGATACCACCGAATGTCTCTGACCTCTGTGTAATCCAGCAAGTGGAAAAAAAAGGTCAAAAAAAAAAGTTCAAACTTATACTCCCATAATGTTTTTGGAAATCCCATACTGTTCGTAGGTAATCCCATTGCGGTAAGCCTTCAATCCTTTGGAAAACATAGTTTGTTAACCCATGGAAAACTGAGTCTGTGATCCCTTGGAAACAAAGTCTTATAATCCACAACGGTACTTCCACAACGATGGGGGTTAGTGATTTCATCAGCAAGAATGGTTTTTAATCAGCATGTAGAGGGGATCCCTCGATTGAAGCAGAGGAGGCGGGCCTTGGATGAAGGTTGAAGACCAACGTTGGATCAGCAGGTCCCCACATCGAAGGTTGCAGGCTGGATGGCTTCCAGTCGGTGCCACCCTGGTTCAATGTGTCATGCAATTATGTGGTTTTAGGTGGGCTTATGATTGGGATTTTACATTAGGCCTTACCTATATGCACCTGGTATGTAAGCTATCATGGATTAGATCAGCTACAATTACCAATTAAGGGGTGGATCAATGCTGTAAAAATCAGATATAGGGATCTATACCTATAGAAATGTGGAGGGCTTCTGTAACGAAGGCCTCTTCATTCAAACTATTCCTCCATTCATTATTTAGTTTTGTTTAAACTAAAAAAAATGAAATCTAGTTTGGTCTAAATGTCTGTTGTCTTTTAGACGAACGACGCAAGATTTGGTAATCCCTATAAATTTTGAAGTCTATGGCGAGACTCATCAAAATGAATAGATCTAGAATAGAAACGATCGAATCGGTTCTACCTAAATGATTGGGAGATCAGTGTAGATTATAGTACCTTAAGTAGTATTAGTCTACAATGACTCATCAAAGATTGAGATCTTTAACAAAAATGAACAGCATGTTGGCATAGTTAAACCCATTTAAGTCTTCAACTTATCAACAATCAAAACCTCTTTTGGCTGGGAGTGTTCAGAAAACAACAACAACTTCAATAACAACAAAAGTAGCAATTAAGCAACTAAAAACAACGTTTCACTACAACAAACTCACTCTGGTCGTCAGACTCCAACGTCACACACAAGAAAAACAGTTCTTAGCTTTATAACCGATGTCAATTAAATCCTGCAGATTTAAACGGTTGTTAAGGTTAGTTTTTGTTGTGGGTTTTATGCTTAGCGTTTCTAAGTTCTAGTTGGAACGGTTTCTTTTCGCAACTAGAATAGTTTAAACTGTTTAGTTTATTTACTATCCTGTGCTTGGACGACCTTGTTTTCCCATGAAGTCTGTGAGTTTGCGAGCTCTTTGTCGTTTGTGGGGTTATTGAAATCTTTGTCCTTGACATGGGCATGACCTAACATCACCCCCCTGTGGTCATGAGGGACCACGCACACGGGTGTGGACGTCCGTCCATGGGCACGCGTTAGGATGCCTTTGTTTAGTTTAGGCTGTTTACGCAGCTTAGAGTAGACAGTACGCAGGAAACTCTTGGGTTTCGGCCAACGTATCTCTGTACGTTTACCTCTTTCTGCGTAATTCAGGTGTCTCACAACCGTCGGTTCCGTCGCAGATGTGTCTGACAGGTCAGATTGCGACGTGTCACTGTCGTTGTCTTCCCACTCCATGACTGAAGAGGTGCTCTTTGAGTCTGTAAGAACTATGTCATTTCTGAGTAGTTCTAGATTCAAACGCTCTTGAACCAAGTTTTCATCGAAAGCTTGGCTGATGGCTGAATTATCTGTCCCAGAGGACAGTACAGCAAGGCTGATGGCTGAATCATCTGTCCCAGAGGACAGTACAGCGTCTGTGGTGTGGGATCCTAGGACCTTGACACCGTCCTCTACCTGTGGTAGGAAGTGTGAGTCTGCCCCCCTTTTGTTTAAGGAGGGGTCCTTAAAATCAGTAACAATGAAGTCCAAGTGACTGTCAGCGTGTTGTAGACTGTCACTTTCAGGGCTCAGATGTCCTAGAACCAAGACTTCACTGAAAGCTAGGCTGTATGCTGAATTACCTGTCCCATAGGACAGCACAGCGTCATCGGTGTGGGACCCTAGGATCTCCACACCTTCTTCTACCGGTGGTAGGTAGTGATCAGTGAGTGCTGAAGGTGTCAGCTCGCAGAGGAGGTTCTCGTGCTGGGCCAGAGTCTGGTCCACCTGTTGAGTCTCCTCTATCTCATCTGTTTCTGGAGGTTCACTTACCAGGCTTGTGGTCTCGGTTGGGGAATCCCATGTGACCTCAGCGGTACCTGCTGTTAGACAGTCAGTGTCCTGACCTTGGGAAGGCACCATGAATGGTAGTGGACTGCTCACTGTGGCCCACATCGTCTGATTGCCATAATTTATAATCGCTTCAAAGCGATTTATAAAATCTTGGCCAATCACAAATGGAGCCCGGAGCGAGTCAAGTTCAGACACATATACCGGGTGGTATAGTGACATCTCGCCAATCTGCATGTGAACCATGGCTATTAGGGTTGTTCTCGTCTTTGCGAGGCCCTGTTGCTCACCATAAGTGTATTTCACAAAGGGTATTTGCCTGTCAACACCGATAGCGGCGGTCCTCAGCTCCTCAAACAGTTCGGCTGACATGGTAGACACGTCTGAGCCGCAAACCAGGAGTGCTTCTTGCGCGAGGACCCCTTCCAATGTGAGCGGCAGGTAAGCTCTCTTAGCTATTCCTCTTTTTATAAAGTTACACAGAAACCATTCAAGTTTTTCCACACGCTGCTGTGTACGTGTAACTCTGTCTGTGTAATCGTCGTCACTGTCAGTATCATGATGGCTGTCTGTCTCATGACCTTCAGGATGCGGATTTTCAGCAATTTGTTTGCTGTCAGCCTCTTTGTCAATGTTGACGCTGTTGCTGTCAACTGTGTGCACTGAGCTGTTGCAAAAGGCAGTGTTGCGCATCGCTTCGTCAGGTTGAACAACGTTGTTTGTGTTATCCTCAAGGACAACGCCACACGATGTGTCAGCTAGGTCAACCACTGTAACATTCAAATCATGTGACAAACAACTCACAACCTCAGCCACGTCAACGCGCGGAGGCGCCGTTTCCTTAATCTGGAGCTTGTGTGACTCTTTGCATGTCTCGAACTGTGCAGTTCGAGGGGCATGGGCAGGAGGGCCGCTTCTCGGGAGTACATGTCGGGACAGACCATTTGTCAAAGGGTCACGTTTCCCATGCAACCGCCTTCGAGCTTCACCCACCGTGAGACTCATTAGAGAACTCTTTTGGTTCGATCCGAACCATCTGGGTTCAGCTAGAGAGTGAACACCTGCCTTTTGTGGTTCATTGCTCATCTCAGGGCTTTCAACCTGAGGTGAAAGAGGAGTAGTACTCTTTGTGAACCTATCAGAGTCATTGTTCCAGCTGGATAAAATCAGTTGTTTGTTATCATGAAAATCATGTTCACTCTCGCACTCCATAGGAGAGGAAACCTCTTCTAATGTCTGCGAGTGGGATGTGACCTTTTGACCTGGGCACACCACTAAGGCCTTTTTCCGTTGTTCGAGCATGTCAAAAAATTCCACAGCACATTGTTTAATTTCTGCCATGGTATTCTCTTTGCAATTAGTATGGAAGCGAACACATTTCATTATGAAAGGTATCAGATTCAAAGTGAAACGATTTTTAACCAGGTAATCTTCCTCAATCCCCGTGACAGTTTTATCCCCTGTGTAAACAGAGAGGAGCCTGTCGTAAAACACCAGGGGATGTTCACCTGGTTCCTGAAGGACGTTCTTTGCAGCTAAGTGCCTATCAAAGGATGCACCTGTTAGAACGTCCATCTTTGTACTGATTTTCTGTGAAAAATCGAGTAAAGTGGGTCTTATTTCGCAGCATGCAAACATGCAGAGTGTAAGAGCTGCTCAGAAAACATCCAAGATGTGAAATGAAATAAAAATCAGTGATTTTTATTAATTTGTCGACCTGTGACAAGGTCAAACAAAATCGGCTGTTTTTGTTTGATTTCTGTGAAAATCAAGACAAAAGACGCCCCATGTGAAATTTCAAACTTGCAGTTTAAAATAAACAGGGACAGAGAGCTAGTTTTGCACAGAATTGATGATAAAAATGTCAAGTTTTATCAAAGAGCAGACATGTCTGTATTAAATTCTGTGTAACTGTTCTGCCATCAACATTTGATTATATGTGAAAATCAAATGAAAGGGTGCTGTGTGTACAATATTCTCAAAATGTTTCCCGTTTAAAAAAGGAACATCCAACATGCACAAATTACATGAAGACTGCGTCTTCTAAAGTAACCAGCAGGGGGCACAGCGCTGGAAATGAGTTTATCACAGCGACTGTAATTTCTCTATCTGACCGCTATAGAGGCGCTGTTATCACCCGTGAGCGAAGCTGCAGCTCCAATCATTCACAGACGTCTAACAACGTATCAAAAGCATTAATCAGACAGATCTAAAGTTTTACGTGACAAACTTCAGAACCCCAGTCTCACAAAAATGAAAACATGTGAGCAAAAACGGTTGAACTGTGAAACCTTTTAAACTGCGTTTAAAAGAAATAAGGTCGGACCCATACAGCAGTTGTAGCTTCCGTTGTCACGTGACCTGGTCACATGGCGATCGGTAGTCCTAGAACAACTGACTCTCACATTCACTAAAGTCTCAAAAACACCGCGATTAAACAGTCTTTTAAAGGACAGTAATGAACAAACAAGCATGGAAACTTGTCTGGGACAGACAGCTTGTGAAAGTTGACGAGGAGTGAGTAGCACCTCAGTGAGGAGTCCTCACCCCCCTCTAGCGTCAACACCTACAGCGTAATCGACCAATCACAGCGAAGACAGAACCGTAGTTCAAAAACCCAAGCGTTCATGGGAAATGGAGTCTTCTTAACCGTACGCCACTCACGTGTGACGTGCCGTTCGAGCGGTGCGTTCACGGACTTGCAGTCTTTTGAACTCTAGCGAGGAACGGACTTTTCAACGTTCTAAAACACTTATAAATATCGTAAAACACCGCGGTTAAGCCAGTCTTCGACGATATCACGTGCATAGAAACGAACAACACAGAGAAACTGTCAGAAATGTGTGCAAAAATGAATCTGGCAACCAGCAGTCTACAGAAACCAACGTTCTTGAACACAACACACAATGGACCAATCAAAGCGTTTTAAGCAGCCATCTTGTCCCTGTACCTGTTCTTAGCATTTAGCTCGACCCATAGAGTTCTGGACACTATCACAAAATAAACGTATTTTTACACCGCAGAAAATTCTGTAAATGAGCTCAAACACATTCAGGCTAACTCCCACGCCCTCCAAAGAAGGCAGCACGCTAACTGTGTACAACTACGGACTTTACGTCACACGGAACCGGAACACATCCGGTCCAAAAGCGGAGTGGGTTTTTCCCGAACCTCGGCAACACGTTGTAACAGAAAAAGGCACTTAATGGAGCAGCAATATAATGTGTGAAACAGCTTTTCAACAGAAAATCGCACATGTAATAAAATGAAGCAGAGGTGACACGGCGGTCACAAAACGAAAAAATGCATGCAGCCTCGCGACACGTAATGAAACGTCTCACAAAAACAAACACTCATTCATCCGCAGCTTCAAAACATACGTTCAAAAGTGAAAGACGGAATAATTTTAACGACAAACGCACCAGACAATGCCATGATCAGCAATCTCTGAGACACCCACCAGCCAAAACCATTCTATAAGTCCACAACGGGATAAAACTAATGCCAACAACACCGTAACAAAAATAAGCTACACAAAACAACTTAATAATCGTTCTAGGAACTCGGACGAGCCACCAATTGTAATGAAATAATGACCGTAAACGGCCAAATGTAATGAAATAATGTGGCTGTATGGTATTTAAACACTTACAGGGCCACCATTATTGTAGATGTGCAGGTCTGAGCAGAGTTTAACTGCACAAACTGCCACCAATCCGCGAGTTCTTCCTTTTTCCGATACTAAATTGCTTTTACTGTAATTAGCCAAAATGTAACTTCACACTTAGACTTCAATTTATATTGGTCTACCAGAAAATAGACCTTTTATTGAAACTATCACAAAATTACATTAAACATTGGTATCGATATTAGCTCTGATTTAATAACTACGTTGACAAGAATTCAAATGAAAACAAACAGACAATTAGGAACTTAAACTGTTGGTACATTTACTTGACAGATTAATAGCTTATGAAAAATAAGAAATAGGAGGAAGAAGATGAAAGCTAAGTTAAACTAAAGTTGGTTACTT
Organism: Garcialebias charrua; assembly: GCA_038048925.1. NCBI lineage: Eukaryota > Metazoa > Chordata > Actinopteri > Cyprinodontiformes > Rivulidae > Garcialebias > Garcialebias charrua. The sequence goes on from JBBPBX010013089.1 coordinate 16,112, forward strand.
TGAAACAACCAGAGTGGCACCTTCCCATACGGATCTGGCTGTGACTCCAACACGTGCAGCATACAAGCAAAGTCTCTTTACCTGGTGACGAGACGTCTTGCGAGGTGAGGACTGAGAAGTTTGTGGACACTAACGGACTGTGTTGTCCAGTGAACGTCCAGATGACTTCGTGCGTGTATGACTGGATCAGACGAGCCAGGAGCACGCTTTCACCGGCAGGAACAGGCTCCAATCGCACTGGCTGAACTTTCAAAGTAAAACTTCAGAAAACAAATTCTTTCAGAAATGAGTGTTTCGAGGCACAGCAAGGCTTTGCCGTGACTCCAGCTGATAACGTGGGTCTAATTGGCATATGACCGGAACGTTCCAGCTTTCCCAGAGGAGGAAACCAGTTGTCAGTAGTTCTCTTCCAAACACTAAAGCCAAAAATGCAGGAAGTGCCCATTTATAGGGGAGGTGGGGACTGACCCACCTCCTTAATGGCTACAGGCTGGTTTAACAAAATAAAAGATGGGTTTTCATCTCATAGGCAGAAAGTCTCTTGACGGAGACAGGAAAACTGTTTACCGAGTCGGCCAGATGGCCGGGCCTGTTGAGTCTATCTTGAAGACAAAACAAAAAGGAAGTAGCAGCTTTTTCCCTGACTCAGTCTTAGATTCAGAGCACACTTTGTATTGAAGAATAAACCAGCATAAAGGTCAAACTCATGCAAGTAACAGATCATCATTGAAATGACAAAAAGTATACTGTTTGATCAATTCTGAATTAACACACATTAAAGAGAAAGTTCAATCTGATTAATTAGTGTCCATTAATTCATAATAATTGTTAATCAATATAAGTGTCCATTTATCTCCTTGAGGGCTTCAAGAAGGTGTAACACTTAAGAGTTTCAGAGAGATGTGGAGAGGCCCATATCCCATACGGACATGAGAGTGCTATATCCCTACATAACAATAATAAAAATCTTAATAAATACAATAATAGTCAGAACAATAAGCAGCAACAGACTGTTTACAATCTAACTAATCAAGTTTTTGTCCAGTAGCAACAGTGTGGCTGTATTTGTCCTCATTACTGTACTCACAACCTCTTCTTGGTGGGACAGGTCCTGGAAAAGTTCAGAGTTCAGTTCAGTCATCACACACTTCTTAGCTGCAGGTGATCTCTAGTGGATGTCTGTCCCAGACTGGAAATAAAACACAATTTAAAAATATAAATAAGTTAATAAGATTATGATTTTGAATAAAAAAGATTATTTAGATAATAATAATAAAAGAACAATACCTCTTTTTGAACGGTTGAATCTCTCATTCATCATTAGGGCAGGGCTTTGCTCCAGGGCTTGTTGACAGTATCAGTTTTAGTTTTTTCATAAAGTTCTGAACTTTTTGCGTGACGGATGTTCGTAGCGAGGATCAATAACTATAAAGCCTGCGCATAAAACAACATTCAGCCTTGGATTCAGAGATTTAAAAAGTCAGTTTGTGTTATTGCTCTGGACTGATCTAATTACCTGATAAAAGTAGTTTAAATGCAGCTGTTGTTGTTAGCGCTGTTGCAAGCTGCTTTTTCTCCGTTCACATTCCGATGACGTAGTTTCAAGCGCATTCACGTGAGACGTGCTGTCTACTGCAGAGCCAGTCTTAATGAAACAACGTCCACACAGCTTTGAATGTGCGTGCTCGTCTTTTAACAAGAAATGTTCCCAAACAGGAGACCGTAGTGAGAAGCTAATGGCTAAAGGCTGCGCGAGCTGCGTGTGCTTTGCGATAATAGCTCCGTGCTGAAACGCGCCCAGGAAATTTTGTTCCGTGGTGCATATATTAACGTTCAATGAGTGAAAAAATAACCGAAACGGTATGCAGGTGGACCGAACCGAACGTGACGTACCGAAACGGTTCGGTACACCCACTAGTACAGTTACATGCTTATTAGACAATGTCTAGCACAGAGAGAACTGGAGCTCACCAGTCTGAGTATGGAGGTCCAAGAGTCCTCTGAAATAGAGGAGCCAAGATCCTCTTCCCAAGCAGCTTTGATTTTATCTGAGGAAGCACGCTTTAAATCCAATAGTTTACTGTAAATGAATGAAATAGAACGTTTTTTATTTGGGTCTAGAGAAAGAATAGTGTCAACAATACTGCTATCTGTTGAAATGGAGAGGCTGGACAAATGAAGAGTAATAAAGTGCCGTATTTGGAGATACCTAAAAAAATTGGACTGGGAAAGACTACATTTTTCACATAGTTGTTGAAATGAAGCTAACATGTTATTGAGAAACAAGTCATTGAAGCATACTATACCCCTTCTCTGCCATTCTTTAAAAATAGAGTCCTGAGATGAGGGTTTGAAAAGTTGGTTAGACATGATAGGGCTATAGAGAGAGAAACTAGAGAAATCAAAACATTTACGAAATTGTGCCCAGATTTTTAGTGAGTGTTTTATAACTGGATTTATAACAGTTGTAAGTGGTGGAAGCGGGAATGAGGATCCCAAGAAAGCCACGGTGGACCATTTCCCAGAACACTGTGACTCCATCTCTACCCAGTCAGGGCTGTCAGGCCTGTTGTAATAGAATGACCAGAATGCTAGACAGTGCAAGTTTGCTGCCCAATAATAAAAGCGGAAATTTGGAAGGGCAAGACCGCCTGCGGCCTTAGTTTTTTGGAGATGTGTCTTATTTAAGCGTGGACGTTTTCCTTGCCACAGATATGATGAAATGATGGAATCTAACTGAACAAAGAATGAACCAGGGATAAAAACAGGAATATTTTGAAAGAGATATAAAAACTTAGGTAAAGTGACCATCTTGACTGAGTTAATACGGCCTATGAGGGATGTGGAAAGCGGTGACCATCGGGATAATGCCTGCTTTGTCTGATTCAACAGAGAGACAAAATTTTCTTGATATAAATCTTTATACCTCCTCGTAACTGTAACACCCAGGTAAGAGAATTTTATCTTCTCAATTTTAAAAGGCCATTTACTAAAGTCAAGAGTCTGCGCCAGGGTATTGACAGGGAAAATTTCACTTTTACTCAGGTTTAATTTGTAGCCAGAATTTATTCCAAATTCCCCAAGTAATGATAAAACGGAAGGCAACGTGTCAGTCGGATGAGAGATGAAAAGTAAAAGGTCATCAGCATAAAGGGAGACCTAGTGCTCCATATCGCTCCATATCGCTCATCAGTTCATCAGCCAAAAGAAAAGTTAAATATTACTTGCGCTGTGAAGCCTGAGGTAAGGTGTCCATGAACTTCTGCGCCTCCTCCACAGAACCCAGCCACTTTCTGTGTCCATCAGGTAAAGTCACGCGGAGTCGAGCAAGAAAAAGCAGAGCAGGTTTTAAACCCAGAGAGTACAGCGCAGCCATCACATCCTTATATTCCACGCGCTGGTTAAGGACTTCAGGGGTGTAATCCTCCACGATCCGCACCGGTTTCCCCCGGTATTCAAGTTTGCCTCTGCGTCGAGCCTCCCGGATGAGGAGCTCCTTGACCTGGACCCGGTGCACTCGCAGGATAACCGGGCGCGGCCGCTGGTCTGAGGCGGGTTTCGGGGCGAGAGTTCGATGGGCCCGGTCCAGTTCGGGTGGAGATGGAAGTGTGTCACGACCGTAGATGTCGCACAGCAGGTTGGAGAAAAAGTCTGTGGGGCATCCGCTCTCAATAGACTCCGGTAAGCCCAGAATACAAATATTCTGTTGTCTGCTTCTACTTTCAAAGTCTGCTAATTTAGACTTTAGTCTGGTGTTTTCCTCCTGAAGAGTTGAGCAGGTGTTTTCCACCTCCGTCAGGCGTTGACTCAGGTCGTCAGTGACAAGTTCCAGTGATGCGACACGCTGGCCGTGTTCCTCCACCGCGAGCCGGGTCTGGTCCAGTTTGACAGCCAGCTGATTGAAAGTTTGTTTGAACTCAGCTGACAGCGCCGCACTGTGTTCCTCAAGCAGTGACGTAATTGTCTCAAGGATTAGGCCACCGTCATCCTTCTCAGCGTCCTTCTTTGATCTTGTCGACTTTTGAGACATTTTTAATTTAAAATCTTGAAAATAAATGTTTGGTGGAAGTTGTGTGTGTGATAATAGGCAAAAAAAAAGTAAATGTAGAGGGCTTGGTGGTGGTAAGAATTAAGTTTTAACCGGAGCACTGGCAAGCGCGACTACTCCATCTCACGACCACACACCCCCATGATAGGACCATGTCAAAAACACATGAAACGTCTGATTTTTTTGCATCACAAGCTACTGTGGTTATTGATTGGAATGGATCAGATTTCATATTAAAGGCATGTCCAAAACTGGCCTACTGTGACTTCACCAAGAACACCATGGCTGGACTCCTATGCAGCCCCGCTCAAAATAAACATTCGAGGAGCTTGAAAACAAAGGCACTGGACGAGGGCAGTGCACTGGACTGTCATCCGAGCAAAAGACTGTCCACAAAGACTTTCAGCCAAGCGAAGGCAACAAATTTGTCAAATAACTGTCAAAACACGGTCATCAAACACAAATCGCCAGAATAAGCGGTCCGGATGTGACGGATCCTGGACGACAAAAATTAGCACCCAGAAAAAATCTCACTGGATGCTGGAACAGGAGGGGGCTGAACAAGTTCTCCAAAAAGACAAAGAGAACAGGTCCTGAAGTCACCTTCGCCAACTGTCCAGCAGAGGTCATGCCCCCATATAGATCTGTGAGGATCTGTCAATAACCTTGGTATCGTGTTTCAAATCTGCAGTCTGCTATGATTAATTTTATTTAATGAAACACATATGCTCATTTTAGCCTGCCAGCGCAGGCTACATGATTCTTAGTTTATACTGTACTTATGTGGGTCTGACGACTTATTTTTTTGGTTCCTGTAACTCTGTGATGAAACAGAGATAATGATCCCAGCTCATAACCCTGAAACGATTTAATGTTTATATTTTTTTGTTTTTGCAGATTAAATTTGTGTCCCCACAAACATTCATACAATGTTTTGTGGAGCTGAAGGGAGGATAGCAGTTGTCCTTGACGAGTGCATTTTGGTTGGTCTGATTTGCCACAAAAGAATTGGTTAAAACATAGTTGGAACAATTTTTATAGCTTTATGCTTTCAAAACTTAGATTGTTTATATATATATATACAAGCCCAAAACCAGAAAAGTTGGCACGTTGTGCAAATCGCAAATAAAAACAGAATACAATGACTTGCAAATCTTTTTCAACCCATATTCAACTGAATAGAATGCAAAGACAATATATTTAATGTTCGAACGGAGAAACTTTATTTTGTTTTGCAAATAACCATTAACTTAGAATTCAATGGCAGCAACACATTGCAAAAAAGTTGGCACAGGGACATATTTACCACTGTGTTACATCGCCTTTCCTTTTAACAACACTCAGTAAACGTTTGGGAACTGAGGAGACCAATTTTTGAAGCTTTTCAGGTGGAATTCTTCCCCATTCTTGCTTGATGTACAGCTTAAGTTGTTCAACAGTCCGGGGTCTCCGTTGTCGTATTTTACGTTTCATAATGCGCCACACATTTTCAATGGGGGACAGGTCTGGACTGCAGGCAGGCCAGGGGAGGACCCGCACTCTTTTGCTACGAAGCCACGCTGTTGTAACACGTGCAGAATGTGGCTTGGCATTGTCTTGCTGAAATAAGCTGGGGCGTCCATGAAAAAGACGTCGCTTGGATGGCAGCATATGTTGCTCCAAAACCTGTATGTACCTTTCAGCATTAATGGTGCCTTCACAGATGTGTAAGTTACCCATGCCTTGGGCACTAATGCACCCCCATACCATCACAGATGCTGGCTTTTGAACTTTGCGCCTATAACAGTCCTGATGGTTCTTTTCCTCTTTGGTCCGTAAGACACGACGTCCACAGTTTCCAAAGACAATTTGAAATGTGGACTCATCAGACCACAGAACACTTTTCCACTTTGCATCAGTCCATCTCAGATGAGCTCGGGCCCAGCAAAGCCGGCGGCGTTTCTGGATCTTGTTGATGAATGGCTTTTGCTTTGCATAGTAGAGCTTTAACTTGCACTTACAGATGTAGCGACGAACTGTAGTTACTGACAGTGGTTTTCTGAAGTATTCCTGAGCCCATGTGGTGATATCTTTTACACACTGATGTCGGTTTTTGATGCAGTACCGCCTGAGGGATCGAAGGTCACGGGCATTCAATGTTGGTTTTCGGCCTTGCCCCTTACGTGTAGTGATTTCTCCAGA
>JBBPBX010013089.1:23553-52981 GCA_038048925.1 Garcialebias charrua
TTCTAAATCTCAAGCATTACTGTATTCGCAGCTGTGTTAAAGGTGAACATTCGGGTCACAGAGACCAGACTGTTTTGTTTAGAAATAAGAAGACAGTTAATCCGTTGTTTTCATTGAGAATGACTCCAGCTCTCTGTCTTTTTCCTAAACATTTCTCCCTGCTGCTGGCTCCAACCTTGGGTCGTGATAACAGCAAGAGAACTACTCGATTGTTTCTTTTAACCAATGGGGAAGAAACAAGTCGCTCTCCTCTCGAATCCTCTTTGTTAAGTTCTAAGCTGTTGCTGAAAACAGCAGAGTTTGCTGGGAACTTCTAAAAGAGATGTGAACCTCTCCCAAAGAGCTGGATTTGACGTTCAGTCACACGCAAAGGACACGTCATCCAGCTAAGGACTAATAACATGTTTGTTATGAGTCTACTTCGAACGAGCACAAGCTCAAACTTTGTTTATTCCTTTCTGGAGTAAATTATCTCGTCTTGAAGTCGACCAGAAGCTGCCACATTGTTCTGACGACTGACGCGGATCCGAGGAGACGTTGGAAAGTAAACGACCAGTTCAGACGTACTAGGGCCGGAAGGACTCTGTGCACCTGGAAGGCTGGTGATATCTTTATCAGACGCGTCGTCAAAAGGTAAAGAGCTGTTTACAAACGTACCTGGGATTTAGCCGAAGTCGGATGGAAAGTGTCATCTCTGGTTACACTCGAGATAAATAACTTAATCTCTCCAACCTCTTATTCCTCCTTTTCCCTTTCCCTCTCAATTTTAAGCTGGAAACTATATTCTTTAAGCTAAAAGCCTTCAGACTAAATATTTAACATCATATTTGTCTGTTGTGTTACATAAAGTGTGTTGATGCGTGTTAAATTGCAAGAAAGTGAAATCCTGTCAATCAAGTGTAATAATGTTGATTTTAGTTGATTTATTTTAAATAAATGGTATTGTCTCCTGGCATACCAAACTAAAATCACCGTTTTCTGTCACTTAATGGCTATGGTTATTTGTCCATCACAAAGATCACAGAAATATTGAATAAACTGAAAAAGAAAGAATCCGTGAAATTACTATTCAATCTGAATAAGTAAATTAAGGTAAAAAGGAGGTCAGTATTAAAACTGACCCTCCCCATAATCCCTTACATCTGGTGGCCTTCGTACGAGTTTTCTAAAAGTTTATTGATAAATCTGTGGTCTCTCATGAACGGTAACGTCATGTTTGCATAATGGAATCCAAGTTTTAAACTCCGAGGATAATAATTTTGGCTGGAAGTGTCGAGACAAGCAGGTTCTGCATGTTTTTATCATTTAAAGCTGAGAAATTATTATTGATTTCAACTCTGTTACACGCTGTTGGAAGCATTCAGGTGAAGTTTTTGTCAGCCCGTAGTCTGTGGGGGTTCTGGTTCGGTTCCGGTCCAGTTCACGCACACACTCCTGTACAGAACTTTGTTGTTTGATCGCCGAGTCAAACTGCCTGCCCTGGAAGCTATTATTAACATCTACAAGATTGCTGTGTGGTATTTTACATTTTAAAGAAGGTCGAAGCAGCATATACTGTTAGAACGTTGTCGGATTGTGGTTCTGAAACCCGAATTCTGCTCCTTTAAAGTGGACGGAACCGACTTGACGCGCTCCGAGAGAGTCCGTGTTTGTTCTACAGCTGCAGTGCTGGGTTACTGAGCGTAACAAAGTTGGCCTGTCTAGATGTGCGCGCCGCATGTTTCAGAATTTTGGGAAGTTAAATTGAAGCGTTGAGTTGTTTTAAGAGTCTATAAAGTTGTGGTCTGCTGTGCAGCTAACGTTAAGAAGACGTGTCTCATGTCCGTTTATGAGCTGTGATTGGATGATACGAGTGCTGTGTGCTGTCAATCACTCTTGTAGCGAACGCTGATTCGCTGTTGTGTGCTGTCAATCACTCTTGTAGCGAACGCTGATTCGCTGTTGTGTGCTGTCAATCACGTCGCACGCCGTTGCGACCAGCCTTCTTAGTCGTCATTTCCGGCACTACATTGGTCGAAGGTAAGAAACTACATTCACCATAAATGCTTGGAGAATGTACTACACAAGCTGTGATTGATTTGTTGATGTCACGTATCTTGTAGAGAGCTCCGCCTCGCTCACGTAAGAAGCTGGTGACGCGTTACGCACGCTGCGTTGGCCCGCCCATTCTTGTCGTCATTTCCTGGTGCACTTTGGGTGACAAGCAGTTCACATGCGCACACACACACTGAGTGAAAAGAGGTTTCACTAGAAGCTTAAAAACTCATCTGAAGCCATCAACACTGTCTAACAACATAAATTTGTCTCTGACAAGAACGTGGTTCGAGCAATTATCACGGTCACACTAGAAACTAACTCTAAAAGGTTGTTTTTATTTTCAAATACTGAAGAAAACTCAGTCGCCTCGTGAGTCTTGAAGCTGCCCCCTGTTGGACGTTAATAGATGAGTTCTCTCCATACATCATAAAAGTCAACATTTTTATGGTGAAATTACCAGCTTATCAATTTGTTCTGTACACAAATAAACACTCCTGTTTATTTTAAATAAAAATTTAGAATAACAGAGGTACAGACAAACAAGTTATGCTCATTTTAGATACTGAAGAGATTTAAAGTAACACTCAAAAAGCATTTTTATTTGATTTTCAAATTAAATAAATAACAAATGATGGAGAACAGAGCATTTCCACATTAAGCTCTTCACATCCCTGAATTTTAAACAGAATTGGTGTACACTGTACACTTTTGGTTAAAAATTGCATTTTTAACGTTTTTCTGTGTAAAATTAATAACTCCAGTTTATTTTAAATGAAAAGTTTAAAATAACAAACGAAAGTACATTTTTCACTCCAAAGATGCAAAGAAAGCAGACCAGATTTGAACATGTCACAAGACAACAAATTGATAAACATCACTGATTTTTATTTGGAGTAACATCATTCCTGTACTGTTATGCTGAGCGTACAAACACTCGTTTGAACAGAAAGTCCTTTTTCACTCCTGATAACTGTCAAATGCAGTAAATATCAGTTTCACTGAGACTGCAAGACATCTTTTAAAGGCATGCTCAAGCAGCATCCTGTCACATTTTAGTGAAGTCATTGCATTTAAGTCAGCCCTCTTTTATAAGCGTTTGAGTAAGAAAAAACGGAAATCAGGCTGCTTGGGTTAGTTAGTAACTGTTGTTTGAACGTAAGTTCTATTTTAAAGTTAACACTGCAAGAGTGCATTTAACTTTTACAAAGTTCATTGAGGGTAAAAACCTGAAAAAAGGTACCTATGAATACTTATTACACAGTGAAACGCGTAAACCTCAGCTGATTAGTTTATTTGACTCAGCGCTACATTAAAAGTGAATATTTATTTGCAAACACTAACATGAGAACAATCTTTTGATTTTTTTTCACACAAAATCAAAACAAAAAGATGGAAGATAACGATTATGATGAAGCTTTACAGCTGCTCACTGCAAAGCTTGAATTGTTAAAGATAAATGACATTCTCAGAAGAGAAAATTTTCAACAAGCAAAACTTGAGTTAAAACGTGAGATTAGGCAAAATCAAAACAAAAAGATGGGAGATAACGATTGTGATGAAGCTTTACAGCTGCTCACTGCAAAGCTTGAGTTGAATGACATTCGCAGAAGAGAACATTTCCAACAAGAAAAACTTGAGTTAAAACGTGAAATTAGGCAATTGAAAATGAAACTTTGTGCTATAAATGGTTTTGATGTTCGTCAACTCACTGTCCAGATTTGGTTTAAACGAGACCGAGAAAAGTTCAAATCCTACTCGCTGGAGCTGGAAGGGACAATTTCATCAACTCCCTCTCCTAACAAAGGCGAGAAGAAACAAGTTTTTCAAACTAACAAACCACGACATGTTGATGCCCGCTGGAACGATGACCCGAAGTGGTTAAGAAATGACTATTGGTTGAGAAGGACGAGCAAACGCCCTGTCCCTGCACCTCGGACAAAGCTGCCCGAGATAAGCAAAAAACCACAGATGGTAGGTGTCCGCTCTTTAAGTGACCCTCCGCGGTCTACACCGAGCAAAGGCCCTGCTCCTGCCCCTCGTACGGAACAGTCCGAGACCGGCAAAAAATCGCAAACGTTCCAGAACAATGGCACCAAACCTCTAGGCTCTGATGAGGTGGTGGATGTAAGTTGGTTGTTTGAAAACTTGGATGATACAGAGGATGACCGAACTGGGGCAATGAGTGACTTTGTCTTTGATAACTCAAAGCACACAAATTTCCAGCTGCTCAAAGCAAAGATTGACTTGATAAGGCAAAAGAGTAAACGACAAAGAGAAAAACTTCTCAAAAAAGGCCTTGAGTTACTACATCGGTTTAGACAATCAGTGATGAAACGGTGCGCTGTAACTGCTTTTAAGGCTCACATGCAAAACAAAACACCCTCTGAGGTGCGCCCAGGTCAAAAGGTCGTGTCCCAGTCGCTAAAAGTAGGAGAGGCTCTCTCTCCTACGAAAAGCGAGAATAAACACCGTCGTTTCAAGGGCCCTCTGACCTCAGAAGAGGTAGAGAACGTGCGTCGGTTGTTAAAAGAGTGGGATAATACTAGCGAGAATGAACACCATCGTCTCAAAGGCCTTCTGACCTCAGATGTGGTGGAGAACATGCGTCGGTTGTTAAAAGAGTTGGATAATACTAGCAAGAATGAACAAGATTTTCGAACTGACAAACAACGAAGGGTTGGAACCAGTAGGAAAAGTGACTCAAAATGGTTTAAAGGGAGCCCCGCCCCTGAAGCACCTCAGATTGAACAATCTGAGACGTGCAACGTACCACAAAAGGTAGGTGTTCACTCTTTAAGAGACCCAAAATGGTTCAAGTCGAACCAGGTGGGTGAAAACCAAGGTCCATCGGTGGGTGGACTTCAAAAGAAATTGAAGTATGAGGACCTAAACTCGTGTAACAATGAGTGGTCCCAAGAGAAACCCCCGAGCCTTGGAACTGCACCTCCCGCGCCTCGAACAGAACAGTTCGAAACAGGCAAGGAGTCACGAATGTCCCGGAATAATGGCCCAACACCTCTATGCTCGGAAGAGACAGAGGAAGTAAGTAGTTTGTCAGTAGATTTGAATGTTGCTGTGCTTGACCAACCTGATACAATGAGTGGCGTTATCATTGATAATGACACTATCAACATTGACCAACCTGGAGCGATGTGTAGCACTGTCTTTCACAAAGACTCAGAGCACACAAATACCTCAGCGCACACTACTACCAACATTGCCATGGATGTTGACAGCAAACCAATTGCTGACACACAACAACATCCTGAAGGTCATGATGCTGTCAGCCAACAAGATGCTGACAGTGAACATGAGTACACAGCCAGAGTCACACGTGAACAGAAACGTGGACAAAGACCTGTGAGGTTTCTGTGTAACTTTATGCAAAGGGGGGTGGCTAAGAAAGCCTACCTGCCCATCACACTGGAAGGTGTCCTTGAGCGTGAAGCCCTCCTGGATGGCAGTTCTGATATAACTATTATGTCGGCCAAGCTGTTCGAGGAGCTGAGGACCGCCGCTAACGGTGTTGACAGGCAAATACCCTTTGAGAAATGTGCTATTAAGCTGCAGGGTCTCGCAGAGACGAGAACAACCCTAACAGCTATAGCTATGGTTCACATGCAGATTGGCAAAATGACACTACACCACCCGGTGTACGTGTCCACACTTGACTCATTCCCATTTCTGGTTGGCCAAGACTTTATAAACCGCTTTGAAGCGATTATAGATTATGGTCAACAGACAATGTGGGCAACAGTGAGAAAACCCCTGCCAATGAAAAGGCCTCCTAGTTGTGGTACAGACTGCCTAACCGCAGGTACCGCAGTGGACACAAGGGACTCCTCATCCGAGGACGAGAGCCCGGTAAGTGAACCTTCAACTACAGGTGAGACAGTAGAGACTCAACAGTTGGACCAGACTCTGGCCCAACAAGAGAACCTCCTCTGCGAGCTGACACAGTCAGCACTCACTGAACACTACCTACCACAGGTAGTGAAAGGTGTTGAGATCCAAGGATCCTACACCGAAGAGGCTGTACTGTCCTATGGGACAGGTAATTCAGCTATCAGCCAAGCTTTCGATGAAACCTTGGTTCAAGGACATGTGAGTCCTGAAAGTGGCAGTCTGCGACATGCTGACAGTCACTTGGACTTCATTGTCACAGATTTTGAGGACCCCTCTTCAAACAAAAGGGGGGCAAACTCAAACTATCTACCACTGGTAGACGAAGGTGTGGAGGTCCGAGGATCCCACACCGTTGATGCTATACTGTTCTATGGGACAGGTAATTCGGCAGATGGCCAAGCTTTCAGTGAAATCTTGGTTCAAGGACTTCTGAGTCCAGAAGGTGACAGTCTGCGACATGCTGACAGTCACTTGGATTTCAGTGTCACAGATTTTGAGGACCCCTCCTCAAACAAAAGGGGGGCATACTCTCACTCTCTACCACAGGTAGAAGACTGTGTGGAGGTCCGAGGATCCCACACCACAGACAATGTACTGTCCTTTGGGACAGATAATTCAGCCATCAGCCAAGCTTTCAACGAAACCTTGGTCCAAGAGCTTTTGAGTATAGAACTACTCAGAGATGACATAGTTCTTACAGACTCAAAGAGCACCTCTTCAGTCATGAAGTGGGAAGACACACACAACAACGACGGTGACGCACCGCGGTCTGACCAGTCAGACACACCTGCGACATCGCCGACAGTTGTGACACACCTGAATTACGCAGAAAGAGGTAAACGTACAGAGAAACGTTGGCCGAAGCCTATAAGGTTACTGTACAAGGTTCCCGATAAACTGCATGAACGGCTTAAACTAAACAATGGCATCTTAACTCGTGCCCAAGGCCTTGACAATCTCAAGGTCCCCACCAATCTCAAAGAACTACAAAGTTTTCTTGGCGTGTGTAACTACTCGAACCAGTTCATAGAGAACTATGCAGACCTTGCAAAGCCACTGACTGAACTCCTAAAGAAAGACGTTCCATTTGTCTGGACTGACAAACAGCAGCAGGCAATGGACGCTCTTATAAACAGGATCAAGTCAGCCCCATGTTTAGTCTACCCAGACTACAACAAAGAGTTTTACTTGGAAGTGGGCTTCTCAGCTCATTGCATAAGTGCAGGTCTGTACCAAATACACGACAGAGACAAACGTGTAGTAGCCTACGCCAGCAAAACGATGGCAGGCCCCGAGTTGAGATTCTCAGACTGTGAGAAAGCTCTACTGACCACAGTGTGGGCAGTAAAACATTTCTCCAGCTACATTGGTGGACAGAAAATCATTGTGGAAACACAACACCAGCCAGTGACTTTTCTAAACAGCGAACGCATCAGAGATGGTGTGGTAACAAACTCACGTGTTGCAACGTGGCTCATGGCGCTTCAAAGTTTTAACCTAGACATACGTTATGGTCAAAACAAGAAGTCACATCTGGGGACAGACTTGGCAATCTGCCAAAAGTGTACACAAGATGTACCAGCGACCCAGCCGTTGGCTGAGGAAAAAACCCCTGTGACTGAAGACCCGAACCACCACTTCTTTGATGACAATATCTGCAAAGATATGACAACATTGTACGTGGATGGATCTTCATTCCTCCGCGACAAAATCTGCAGAGCAGGTGTTGGAGGGGTCCTCCTCCAAGACCAAGAGCAGATAACTTTCAGCTACAAATTAGGCTCTCAGACTTCTCAGTACGCTGAGATTGCAGGAATCCTAATAGCTCTCCAGATGGTAGTAGAACGCTCCATCAAGACGCTAGTCATCTGCACTGACTCTAACTATGCTCGTTTAAGTTTCGCTTGTCACCTCGCTGTGTGGAAACAGAATGGTTTCCTAACAAGCGACAGGAAAGTGGTCAAACACAAAGAGCTTTTCATAGCGTGTGATCACTTGGTGACATCACACGACTTACAGATCTACTGGAAGAAAGTTCCAGGACATTCTAGAGTCCCAGGCGATGACAAGCACTACAATGACATTGCAGATTCCTTAGCCAAAGAAGGAGCCGACGAAGGTCCTCTATGGTCCTTCGACCCCTCCTGGTTAATCAAGACTCTGCCAACACAACCTTCAGTCAGGGTTATGGCAGTCACACGTGCACAGGCCGCAGCCAGACCTGCTGACAACGCAGTCTCTGTACGACCCGCACTGACTGACCCAGACATCATCCAACTACAGAAGTCGGATCCTGCTATCAACTCCATGATACTGTACCTGACTGATCCAGACAAAAACACTCCGTCTAAAGACGAACTGGATTCCGATCCAGACCTTAAAGTCCTTTACCAGCTGCGCAAACAGCTAAAACTAATCAAGGGCATCCTAACTTTCGCTCATGGACCAACGTCCTCACCTGTGTTCGTGGTTCCCCATGACCAAAGGGGGGTGATGTTAGTTCATGCCCATGATCTCCCGTCCGCAGGACACAAAGGAGATAAAGCCACGCTGACGGCATTAAAACAAATTGCCTATTGGCCTGGAATGAAAAAGGATGTCAAGGACTACATTGAAGGGTGCGTGGTCTGTGGCCAGTTTCAGCCAACCAGACCACTTCACAGAGCACCACTGCAAAGCAGAGGCATTGCATTCCCATGGTCTGACCTCCAGATCGACTGGGTTGGACCACTCACTAAGAGCTCTAGAGGAAATAAATATTTTCTCACGGTAACCTGTGCATTTACCAAATGGGTAGAATGCCTACCAGCTCCTAACGACACAGCACAAACAACTGCTATGTTGTTAATGAATCATATATTCTCAAGGTTTGGACTTCCCCTTCGGGTGAACTCAGACCAAGGTACACACTTCACAGGTGAAGTGATGAAAGAACTGTGGAAGACGCTAGGCGTCAAGGCCAACTTTCATGTCGGCTACCACCCACAGGCTTCAGGCCAAGTAGAGAGAGCAAACAGAACTGTGGTGAGTATTTTGAAGAAATACGTGGCTGCAAACCACAAGGACTGGGATGTGAAACTCCCTCTGGTCCTCATGGCCATAAGAGCCACTCCACACACATCAACTGGCATCTCTCCCTTCGAGATGATGACCGGTCGACAAATGACTCTCCCTCTACACCTGTTGTACCAACCAGGTGACGCCGCCATGGCGACAGCCTACACTACACAACAATACATGAAAGATTTGAATGTACACCTCAGAAACACTTTTGCTTTCGCCCAGAAAAACCTGGAAAGGTCCGCTGAAGGACGCAAGGCGTACTATGACCAGAAGGCCTCTCACAATGAACTCCAAGTGGGAGACAGAGTCTGGTACTATACGTTCGCCCCAGCAACCGGGAAAGGAGAGTCCGGGACCGGAACTCTCGCCCGCAAACTAATGCCCAGGTGGACTGGACCTCATCTGATAACAGACAAAGTGTCCTCAGTCGTCTACGAAATCAAAATCAGCAAAGGCCGCAAAGAGCCAATTGCTAAATGGGTACATCGAAATCAGATCAAACCTTACAAGGCGTTCAATGACTCCACAAAAGACAAAGATCTCACAAACTCACCGACTTCATGGGATAATAAGGTCGTCCAAACACAAGTTAGTAAATAAACTAATCAGGTTTAAACTACCGTATTTTCCACCCTATAAGTCGCATTGTCCAATTTGAACTTAGAAACGCTAAGCCTAACACCCACAACAAAAAACTAATCTTAACAACCGTTTAAATCCACGAGATTTAATTTGACCTCGGTCATAAAGTTGAGACCTGTTTTTCTTGTGTGTTGCACTTTGGAATCTGACGACAAGAGTGTGTCGAAGCAGTGAAACGTTGTTTCCTTGTTGTTTAGTCATTACTGTTGTCATTAGTTGAGATATTGTTTTGGTTCTGAACACTCCCAGCCAAAAAGGTTTTGTATTAACATTGGTTAATGAATGATATGGATTTAACTATGCCAACATGCAGTTCGTTTTGTTAAATCTCAATCGTCGAAGAGTCAATGTAGTTTAAAGCTACTCAAGGTACCATAAACTACACTGGTCTCACAATTTCTAAATTGAACCGATTCGATCGTTTCTATTCTAGATTATCTATTCATTTTGATGAGTCTCGCCATAGACTTCAAAATTTATTAGGAATACCAAATCCTACGTCGTTCGTCTAAAAGACAACAGACATTTAGATCAAACTATATTTCATTTTTCTACTTTAGTTTAACCTAAACTAAGTAATGAATGGAGGAATAGTTTGGAATTAGAGGCCTTCGTTACAGAAGCCCTCCAAAATTCTATAGGTATAGATCCCTATATCTAATTTACAGAATTGATCCACCCCTTAATTGGTAATTATAGCTGATCTAAACCATGATAGCTTACATACCAGGTGCATATAGGTAGGGCCTAATGTAAAATCCCAATCATAAGCCCACCTAAAACCACATAATTGCATGACACATAGAACCAGAGTGGCACTGACTGGAAACCAACCAGCCAACAACCTTCGATGTGGGGACCTGCAGCTCCAACGCTTGGTCTTCAACCTTCATCCAAGGGTCGCCTCCTCTGCGTCAATCGAGGGATCCCCTCTACATGCTGATTATGAAAACAATTGTTGCTGATAAATCAACAAAACTAATCGTTGTGGAATTACCGCTGTGGATTATAAGACTTTGTTTTCCAAAGGATCACAGACTTTGTTTTCCAAGAGTTAACAGACTCAGTTTTCCAAGGGATTAAAAGCTTACCACAATGGGATTACCTCCGAACAGTATGGAAGTTCCAAAAACTTTATGGGATTATAATTTTGATTTTTCTTTTCCACTTGCTGGATTACTTCAAGATCAGAGACAGTTCAAGGTTTCCTTTCGTGTTGGACCCCATCCCCAAAGACTGGCGATGGCTTCCAAAAGGGGGGAGATGTAGTGGGCATGACCGTGCCCGCTCTGATACACCTGTGTACTTTTGAACTGTTCCAGAGATGACCTTTACTGACCTCTCAGTAAAGCAAGACATTTAACACAATTTATTCCATTAGTTATAATCTGAGGACATAGTCACCAAAAGAGACTATTTCTATCTTGATTTTATTCTAATGTAATCAAAAGAATAACTTTTCTCATTTTCATGATATGTGCTTTTATGCTGTGTTATTCTGAAATGTGAAGCATTACTGTGTTACTCTTGCTGTGTTAAAGTTGAACATTCGGGTCAGAAAGACCTGACTGTTTTGTTTAGACAGAAGAAGACAGTTAATCCGTTGTTTTCATGAAAATGACTCCAGCCTGCTCTGTCTTTTCCTAAACAATTCCTCTCTGCTTGGCTACTTGTGGCCTTGTACTCTGATAACAACAAGTGAGCTTTTTGCTGGTCCACGGACCAATGAAAAAGTCACAAGTCTCACTCCTCTCTTTGAATCCTTACTAAAGTTCTAGTTTGGGCTGGAACGTATTGAGTTTTCTGGGAACTTCAAAGAGATGTGAACTTCTCCCAAAGAGCTGGATTTGACGTTCAGTCACACGCTAAGGACACGTCATCCAGCTAAGGACTAATAACATGTTTGTTATGAGTCCACTTCGAACGAGCACAAGCTCAAACTTTGTTTATTCCTTTCTGGAGTAAATTATCTCGAACCAGAGGCCAGAAGCTGCCACATTTTTCTGACGACTGACGCGGATCCGAGGAGACGTTGAAACGTAAACCAGAACCGGCTCGGACGTTCTGGACCTGCAACGATTCTGCACGCCTGAAAGGCCGGTGTAACCTCTTTATCAGACTCGTCGTCAAAAGGTAAAGAGCTGTTTACAAACGTACCTGGGATTTAGCTGAAGTCGGATGGAAAGTGTCATTTCTGGTTACACTCGAGATAAATAACTTCCCTCCTTAACCTCTTTTATTCCTCCTATTTCTCTTCTTCTCAATTTTAAGCTGGAAACTATATTCTTTAAGCTAAGAGCCCTCAGACTAAATAATTAACATCATATTTATGTCTGTTGTGTTACATTAAGTGTGTTGATGTGTGTTAAATCGCAAGAAAGTGAAATCCTGTCAATCAAGTGTAATAATGTTGATTTTAGTGATTTATTTTAAATAAATGGTAGTGTCTCCTGGCATACCAAACTAAAATCACCGTTTTCTGTCACTTAATGGCTATGGTTATTTATCCATCACAAAGATCACAGAAATATTGGGTAAACTGAAAAAGAAAAGAATCCGTGAAATTACTATTCAATCTGAATAAGTAAATTAAGGTAAAAAGGAGGTCAGTATTAAAACTGACCCTTCCTAAATCCTTTACAACATGGTCCAGACCTTTGTTTTGCAACAAGGTCTTCACATGGTCCAGACCTTTGCTTTCCAACAAGGTCTTCACATGGACCAGACCTTTGTTTTACAACAAGGTCTTCACATGGTCCAGACCTTTGCTTTCCAACAAGCTCTTCACATGGTCCAGACCTTTGCTTTCCAACAAGGTCTTCACATGGTCCAGACCTTTGCTTTCCAACAAGCTCTTCACATGGTCCAGACCTTTGCTTTCCAACAAGGTCTTCACATGGTCCAGACCTTTGCTTTCCAACAAGGTCTTCACATGGTCCAGACCTTTGCTTTCCAACAAGGTCTTCACATGGTCCAGACCTTTGCTTTCCAACAAGGTCTTCACATGGTCCAGACCTTTGCTTTCCAACAAGGTCTTCACATGGTCCAGACCTTTGCTTTCCAACAAGGTCTTCACATGGTCCAGACCTTTGCTTTCCAACAAGGTCTTCACATGGTCCAGACCTTTGCTTTCCAACAAGGTCTTCACATGGTCCAGACCTTTGCTTTCCAACAAGGTCTTCACATGGTCCAGACCTTTGCTTTCCAACAAGGTCTTCACATGGTCCAGACCTTTGCTTTCCAACAAGGTCTTCACATGGTCCAGACCTTTGCTTTACAACAAGGTCTTCACATGGTCCAGACCTTTGCTTTCCAACAAGGTCTTCACATGGTCCAGACCTTTGCTTTCCAACAAGGTCTTCACATGGTCCAGACCTTTGCTTTCCAACAAGGTCTTCACATGGTCCAGACCTTTGCTTTCCAACAAGGTCTTCACATGGTCCAGACCTTTGCTTTACAACAAGGTCTTCACATGGTCCAGACCTTTGCTTTACAACAAGGTCTTCACATGGTCCAGACCTTTGCTTTCCAACAAGGTCTTCACATGGTCCAGACCTTCGCTTTCCAACAAGGTCTTCACATGGTCCAGACCTTTGTGGAGCAGCAGGAGACCCCAACATGCACTGGGATGTGAGGGATGTGCACGTGGCTGTGACACATGTTTGTGTTGACAAATGATTGAAACATCTGGAGAACTTGATGTTGACAAATGATTGAAACATCTGGAGAACTTGATGTTGACAAATGATTGAAACATCTGGAGAACTTGATGTTAAAGTTTCACCTGGACGTTCAAGATAAAGTGAATAAATGAATAGAAGTGAAATGAATCAAAAGGTGATGAAGAGCCTCTAGAAGAAGATGAAGAGCTGCAGGTGTTTGACCCCGGGGTCATATGGTCCAGCAGCTGCTCAGACACTTCATTGATCTTCTGTCATGACTAATAGTTGTTGTTGCAGCACAAACACAAGTGTTGCTTTGAAAGCAGCAACGTGTTGCTGTGATGTTGCTCTCCTCTCTCCACACCTCCTGTGTGTTGTGTGTGAAACATGTTCACACAACAACTAAAGGCCGATGCAAAGCTCAGCGTCCTCCCTAGACGCCACACTACGGCACATTATGTGCGCACCTGTTCACCGGGCAGAGCTCTGCTTTCTTTAACACGTTAAATGCTCACGTTCTCCTTGTTGTAATGTGAGCAGCTGCGCGCGGAGGGGGACAAACTGAGGTTGCTGATTGGTCACTTGCTGACACGCCTACTGAAATGATTGACAGCATATGTGCTGGCTTTGGTCCAGACGAACAGCTGTTCGCCCCGTTGCTGCGCGGCGGTCTTTTATCACTTTATATGTTATATAAACTTCTAAAAAATAAAAATAACAACAGGGAGCGCTATTCCAGCAGCCCATAGCCAACCAGGAAATACTTAAAACCTCCCGCTGCCAGGTAGGACATGAATTCATTCATTTCATTCATGGAGTGAACAGAGGATGAAGCGATTACTTGACTTTAGGCAAAAAAACAAAAGAAAAGGCCCGATCAGCGATAAAGAAGAGGAATTTAATTCATTTGTGTAACATACAAAACAGTCCGGCGCCGGGGAAGTTTATGGTCAGACACCGCGCATCGCGTACGCGGTCGTAAAATTGGAGCTTGGCGCGTTCGCGCAAGCATTCAAAGGCTTGTGCAAGCGGCGCTCGCACGCCACACACACAGCGGGGCGTTGCGCTCGCTGGAGCGTGGAGCTTTGCCCCGGCCTTTACTGTGGCTGCTTCACAGCTGCCTTCACATCTGTTCTGGAGCTCATTTACAGTTCAGTGCTGTCACCTGCTGGATCCACTCACAAACTACATGCAGGAACATCTGCAAACATCTGGCTTCAGCATCCAGCTGATGTTCATCTGTGCACTCTGAGTTCACATTTCACTCTTTTGATCCATCAGCATCATTTTTAGGACTTCTTCTCATTTGCTCATGTTCCATCACATGGCCTGTCTGAGGACTTTCCTTTCACTCAGACATGGACAAAACATGATCACCCTTTCATTAATGTCCACTTACAGGACCTGCTGTTTCTTTGTTTGTTTGTTTGTGTAAACAATGCTGCAGGTAAATAAATTGCCCGTTGGAACTAATAAAGTCGTCTGATAGTTGGATTAAATGACAAAACACAAAACAAAGTAAAAATTTCACAAACATGAACTAAATTCAATGTTTTCTTGAAATGATTGGACTTTATAGCTCATTAAATGTAATCATCAGTGTGTTGTAAAATGTGCACGTTATGCCACATATGATGTGACTCAGATCAAAGTCAAGTTTTTTGGACTAACAGAAATATGTAAAGTGGATTCACAGTGACAGATGTTCAGTGTGAGGAGGAAGATCTGCAGCTGGATCTCAGCACGTTTGATCCACAGGAAGAACTCTTGTGGTTCTGAAAAGACCTCCAGCTTCAGAACAGAACTTCTCTGACTTTGTGGATGAACTCATCCACTGTTAACCAGCATGTTAACGTTAGCCACAGTAGAGCTGAACTTTAGCTGCGGAGTGTAGTGGGCATGACCATGTCCACTCTGACACACTTGTGTATATTTTGAACTGTTCCAGAGATGACCTTTACTGACCTCTCAGTAAAGCAAGACATTTAACACAATTTATTCCATTAGTTATAATCTGAGGACATAGTCACCAAAAGAGACTATTTCTATCTTTGATTTTATTCTAATGTAATCAAAAGAATAACTTTTTGTCATTTTTATGATATATGTTCTGTCATTCTTTTAATATGGAGTATTACTGTGTTACTTGACCACATAATGGTGTCAGAGTGAATTTTATGTGTTATTGTGATTTGCAGATCTGTTCCAGAAGGTTTAAGACGCTAATCTAAGTATCTCTCCTCCTGGAGTCTATTTGTCTGCCTTTTCCTAAACAATTTCTCTCTGCTGCTAGTTGTGGCCTTGGACTCTGATAACAACAAGTGAACTCATCGACTGTCTTTTTAACCAATGAAAAAGAGACAAGTCTCTCTCGTCTCTGAATCCTTGCTAAAGTTCTAAGCTCTTGCTAGAACGTCAGAGTCTGCTGGGAACTTCAAGATGTGAAGTCGTCCCAAAGAGCTGAATGAATGCCTGTCACCCGCCAAGGACACGTCATCCAGCTAAGGACTAATAACATGTTGTTATGAGTCCACTTCGAACGAGCGTAAGCTCAAAACTTTGTTTATTCCTTCCTGGAATAAGTTATCTTGAGCCAGAGGCCAGGAGCTGCCACATTTTCTGATGACCAACGCGAAACCAGGAGACGTTGGAAGGTAAACGAATAACCTGCTCAGATGTACTGGTTCCCGCAAGGACTCCGTGCATCTGAAAGCTACAAGGTCTTCTCTTACCGGGCTGTTGTCAAAAGGTAAAGAGCTGTTTACAAACGTACCTGGGATTTAGCCGAAGTCGGATGGAAAGTGTCATTTCTGGTTACACTCAAGATAAATAACTTCCTCTCCAACCTCTCCATCTTTATTCCTCCTATTCCTTTTCTTCTCAATTTTAAGCTGGAAACTATATTTTAAGCTAAGAGCCCTCAGACTAAATATTTTAACATCTGTATTGAAGTCTGTTGTGTTACATTTAAGTGTGTTGATGTGTGTTAAATTGCAAGAAGATGAAATCTGTCAATCAAGTGTAATGATGTTGATTTTAGTTGATTTATTTTAAATAAATGGTAGTGTCTCCTGGCATACCAACTAAAGTCAACGTTTTTGTCACTTAATGGCTATGGTTATTTATCCATCACAAAGATCACAGAAATATTGGATAAACTGAAAAAGAAAAGAATCCGTGAATTTACTATTCAATCTGAATAAGTAAGTTAATTAAGGTAAAAAGGAGGTCAGTATTAATATTGACCCTCCATATAACCCTACATCTGGTGGCCCGTACGGGGAGTGGGATTTGACCGCTCCACCCGGTACATGTGTCTAAACACCCTTACAGGTGTCCCCAGGTGAAGCGGTCAAATCCCACTCGCTGGAGCTGGAAGGGACAAGTTCATCAACTCCCTCTCCTAAAAAAGGCGAGAAGAAACATGTTTTTCAAACTAACAAACCACGACATGTTGATGCCCGCTGGAACTATGACCCGAAGTGGCTCAGACAAGACCCAGAGTTCGGAAAACGATTTCAAAAGTGGGGCGCACGTCCTAGAGATAAGAAAGATGGTCACAAAAGTAAACCATATAACAAAGGGGGGTCCCAACAGGAACCCCCAGGTCAAGGACAAGCCCCTCCTGCCCCTCGAACGGAACAGTCCGAGACCGGCAAAAAATCACAGAAGTTCCAGGAAAAAGGCAACATACCTCTAAGCTCTGAGGAGATAGTGGACATAAGTTGGTTGTTTGAAAACTTGAATGATACAGAGGATGACCAAACTGGTACAATGCGTGACATTGTCTTTGATGACTCAGAGCACACAAATAACCAGCTGTTCGAGGCAGAGCTTGAACTGATGAGGCAGAAGAAAGAAAAACTTCTGAAAGTAAACCTTGAGTTAGAACGTCGGTTTAGACAACCAGTGATGAAACAGAGCGCTGTAACTGCTTTTGAAGCTCACATGCAAAACAAAACACCCTCTGAGGTGCGCCCAGGTCAAAAGGTCGTATCCCAGTCGCTAAAAATAGGAGAGGTTCACTCTCCTATAGAGAGCGAGAATAAACACCGTAGTCTCAAAGGCCCTCTGACCTCAGAAGAGGTAGAGAACATGCGTCGGTTGTTAAAAGAGTGGGATAATACTAGCGAGAATGAACACCATCGTCTCAAAGGCTTTCTGACCTCAGAAGTGGTGGAGAACACACGTCGGTTGTTAAAAGAGTTGGATAATACTAGCAAGAATGAACAAGATTTTCAAACTGACAAACAACGAAATGTTGGTGTCAACTGGAACAGTGACTCAAAATGGTTTAAAGGGAGCCCCGCCCCTAAAGCACCTCAGATTGAAAAATCTGAGACAAGCAACGAATCACAAAAGGTAGGTGTTCACTCTCTAAGAGACCCAAAATGGTTCAGATCGAACCAGGCGGGTGAAAACCAGGGTCCATCGGTGGGTGAACTTCAAAAGAAATTGAAGTATGAGGACCTAAACTCATGTAACAATGCGTGGTCCCAACAGAAACCCCCGAGCCTTGGAACTGCACCTCCTGCGCCTCGAACAGAACAGTTCGAAACAGGCAAGGCGTCACGAATGTCCCAGAATAATGGCCCAACACCTCTATGCTCGGAAGAGACAGAGGAAGTAAGTAGTTTGTCAGTAAATTTGAATGTTACTGTGCTTGACCAACCTGATACAATGAGTGGCGTTATCAGTGATAATGACACTATCAACATTGACCAACCAGGAGCGATGTGTAGCACAGTCTTTCACAATGACTCAGAGCACACAAAGACCTCAGCGCACACTACTACCAACATGGCCATGGATGTTGACAGCAAACCAATTGCTGACACACAACAACATCCTGAAGGTCATGATGCTGTCAGCCAACAAGATGCTGACAGTGAACATGAGTACACAGCCAGAGTCAAACGTGAACAGAAACGTGTGCCAAGACCTATGAGGTTTCTGTGTAACTTTATGCAAAGGGGGGTGGCTAAGAAAGCTTACCTGCCTATCACACTGGAAGGTGTCCTTGAGTGTGAAGCCCTCCTGGATGGCAGTTCTGATATAACTATTATGTCGGCCAAGCTGTTCAAGGAGCTGAGGACCGCCGCTAACGGTGTTGACAGGCAAATACCCTTTGAGAAATGT
Organism: Garcialebias charrua; assembly: GCA_038048925.1. Lineage (NCBI taxonomy): Eukaryota > Metazoa > Chordata > Actinopteri > Cyprinodontiformes > Rivulidae > Garcialebias > Garcialebias charrua. Next base: position 42,003 of record JBBPBX010013089.1, read on the forward strand.
GCTATTAAGCTGCAGGGTCTCGCAGAGACGAGAACAACCCTAACAGCTATAGCTATGGTTCACATGCAGATTGGCAAAATGACACTACACCACCCGGTGTACGTGTCCACACTTGACTCATTCCCATTTCTGGTTGGCTAAGACTTTATAAACCGCTTTGAAGCGATTATAGATTATGGTCAACAGACAATGTGGGCTACAGTGAGAAAACCCCTGCCAATGAAAAGGCCTCCTAGTTGTGGTACAGACTGCCTAACCGCAGGTACCGCAGAGGACACAAGGGACTCCTCATCCGAGGACGAGAGTCCGGTAAGTGAACCTTCAACTACAGGTGAGACAGTAGAGACTCAACAGTTGGACCAGACTCTGGCCCAACAAGAGAACCTCCTCTGCGAGCTGACACAGTCAGCACTCACTGAACACTACCTACCACAGGTAGTGAAAGGTGTTGAGATCCAAGGATCCCACACCGAAGAGGCTGTACTGTCCTCTGGGACAGGTAATTCGGCAATCAACCAAGCTCTCGATGAAACCTTGGTTCAAGAGCATTTGGGTCTAGAACTAATCAGAAATGACATAGTTCTTACAGACTCAAAGAGCCCCTCTTCACTCAAGAAGTGGGAAAACATCAGCCAAGCTTGCAGTGAAGTCTTGGTTCAAGGACATCCGGGTCCTGAAAGTGACAGTCTACAACACGCTGACAGTCACTTGGGCTTCATTGCTACAGATTTTGAGGACCCTTCAAACAAAAGGGGGGCATACTCTCACTATCTACCACAGGTAGAAGACGGTGTGGAGGTCCAAGGATCCCACACCACAGACGCTGTACTGTCCTCTGGGACAGATAATTCAGCCATCAGCCAAGCTTTCGATGAAACCTTGGTCCAGGAGCTTTTGAGTTTAGAACTACTCAGAGATGAAATAGTTCTGACAGACTCAAAGAGCACCTCTTTAGTCATGAAGTGGGAAAACTCACACAACAACGACAGTGACGCACCGCAGTCTGACCAGTCAGACACACCTGCGACTGCGCCGACAGTTGTGACACACCTGAATTACACGGAAAGAGGTAAACGTAAGAAGATACGTTGGCCGAAACCTAAAAGGTTCCTGTGTAATGTCTACTCTCAGCTGCGAAAACAGCTTAAACTAAACTATGGCATCCTAACGTGTGCCCATGGACGGACGTCCTCACCTGTGTTCGTGGTCCCCCATAACCACAGGGGGGTGATGTTAGGTCATGCCCATGTCCAAGACAAAGATTTGAATGTACACCTCAGAAACACTTTTGCTTTCGCCCAGAAAAACCTGGAAAGATCCGCTGAAGGACGTAAGGCGTACTATGACCAGGAGGCCTCTCACAATGAACTTCAAGTGGGAGACAGAGTCTGGTACTATACGTTCGCCCCCGCAACCGGGAAAGGAGAGTCCGGGACCGGAACTCTCGCCCGTAAACTGATGCCCAGGTGGACTGGACCTCATCTGATAACAGACAAAGTGTCCTCAGTCGTCTACGAAATCAAAATCAGCAAAGGCCGCAAAGAGCCAATTGCTAAATGGGTACATCGAAATCAGATAAAACCTTACAAGGCGTTCAATGACTCCACAAAAGACAAAGATCTCACAAACTCACCGACTTCATGGGATAATAAGGTCGCCCAAACACAAGTTAGTAAATAAACTAATCAGGTTTAAACTACCGTATTTTCCACCCTATAAGTCGCATTGTCCAACTTGAACTTAGAAACGCTAAGTCTAACACCCACAACAAAAAACTAACCTTAACAACCGTTTAAATCCACGAGATTTAATTTGACCTCGGTCATAAAGTTGAGACCTGTTTTTCTTGTGTGTTGCACTTTGGAATCTGACGACAAGAGTGTGTCGAAGCAGTGAAACGTTGTTTCCTTGTTGTTTAGTCATTACTGTTGTCATTATTTGAGATATTGTTGTGGTTCTGAACACTCCCAGCCAAAAAGGTTTTGTATTAACATTGATTAATGCATAAGATGGATTTAACTATGCCAACATGCAGTTCGTTTTGTTAAATCTCAACCGTTGAAGAGTCAATGTAGTTTAAAGCTACTCAAGGTACCATAAACTACACTGGTCTCACAATTTCTAAATTGAACCGATTCGATCGTTTCTATTCTAGATTATCTATTCATTTTGATGAGTCTCGCCATAGACTTCAAAATTTATTAGGAATACCAAATCCTACGTCGTTCGTCTAAAAGACAACAGACATTTAGATCAAACTATATTTCATTTTTCTATTTTAGTTTAACCTAAACTAAGTAATGAATGGAGGAATAGTTTGGAATTAGAGGCCTTCGTTACAGAAGCCCTCCAAAATTTATAGGTATAGATCCCTATATCTAATTTTACAGAATTGATCCACCCCTTAATTGGTAATTGTAGCTGATCTAAACCATGATAGCTTACATACCAGGTGCATATAGGTAGGGCCTAATGTAAAATCCCAATCATAAGCCCACCTAAAACCACATAATTGCATGACACATAGAACCAGAGTGGCACTGACTGGAAACCAACCAGCCAACAACCTTCGATGTGGGGACCTACAGCTCCAACGCTTGGTCTTCAACCTTCATCCAAGGGTCGCCTCCTCTGCGTCAATCGAGGGATCCCCTCTACATGCTGATTATAAAAACAATTGTTGCTGATGAAATCGCCAACTCTAATCGATATGGAATTACTGCTGTGGAATTACCGCTGTGGATTATAAGACTTTGTTTTCCAAGAGTTAACAGACTCAGTTTTCCAAGGGATTAAAAGCTTACCACAATGGAATTACCTCCAAACAGTATGGAAGTTCCAAAAAACTTTATGGGATTATAATTTTTGATTTTTCTTTTCCGTCTGCTGGATTACTTCAAGATCAAAGACAGTTCAATGTTCCTTTCATGTTGGACCCCATCCCCAAGGACGGGCGATGGCTTCCAAAAGGGGGGAGATGTAGTGGGCATGACCATGTCCACTCTGACACACTTGTGTATATTTTGAACTGTTCCAGAGATGACCTTTACTGACCTCTCAGTAAAGCAAGACATTTAACACAATTTATTCCATTAGTTATAATCTGAGGACATAGTCACCAAAAGAGACTATTTCTATCTTTGATTTTATTCTAATGTAATCAAAAGAATAACTTTTTGTCATTTTTATGATATATGTTCTGTCATTCTTTTAATATGGAGTATTACTGTGTTACTTGACCACATAATGGTGTCAGAGTGAATTTTATGTGTTATTGTGATTTGCAGATCTGTTCCAGAAGGTTTAAGACGCTAATCTAAGTATCTCTCCTCCTGGAGTCTATTCGTCTGCCTTTTCCTAAACAATTTCTCTCTGCTGCTAGTTGTGGCCTTGGACTCTGATAACAACAAGTGAACTCATCGACTGTCTTTTTAACCAATGAAAAAGAGACAAGTCTCTCTCGTCTCTGAATCCTTGCTAAAGTTCTAAGCTCTTGCTAGAACGTCAGAGTCTGCTGGGAACTTCAAGATGTGAAGTCATCCCAAAGAGCTGAATGAATGCCTGTCACCCGCCAAGGACACGTCATCCAGCTAAGGACTAATAACATGTTGTTATGAGTCCACTTCGAACGAGCGTAAGCTCAAAACTTTGTTTATTCCTTCCTGGAATAAGTTATCTTGAGCCAGAGGCCAGGAGCTGCCACATTTTCTGATGACCAACGCGAAACCAGGAGACGTTGGAAGGTAAACGAATAACCTGCTCAGATGTACTGGTTCCCGCAAGGACTCCGTGCATCTGAAAGCTACAAGGTCTTCTCTTACCGGGCTGTCGTCAAAAGGTAAAGAGCTGTTTACAAACGTACCTGGGATTTAGCCGAAGTCGGATGGAAAGTGTCATTTCTGGTTACACTCAAGATAAATAACTTCCTCTCCAACCTCTCCATCTTTATTCCTCCTATTCCTTTTCTTCTCAATTTTAAGCTGGAAACTATATTTTAAGCTAAGAGCCCTCAGACTAAATATTTTAACATCTGTATTGAAGTCTGTTGTGTTACATTTAAGTGTGTTGATGCGTGTTAAATTGCAAGAAGATGAAATCTGTCAATCAAGTGTAATGATGTTGATTTTAGTTGATTTATTTTAAATAAATGGTAGTGTCTCCTGGCATACCAACTAAAGTCAACGTTTTTGTCACTTAATGGCTATGGTTATTTATCCATCACAAAGATCACAGAAATATTGGGTAAACTGAAAAAGAAAAGAATCCGTGAAATTACTATTCAATCTGAATAAGTAAATTGATTAAGGTAAAAGGGAGGTCAGTATCAATATTGACTCTCCTCATAAATCCTCTACATCTGGGTGGCACTGTACGTGTTTAAAGACACAATATGGTGGATACCCTCGTGTTTACTTCAGGAGTGTTGTCTTCAGCTGCTTTCTCTCCTTTCTGTTCACAGGTTCAGTGTGTTTGCTGTGAGACAGATCAAATGAGATTAGCAGTGAGATTATTTACCACCCGAGGGGTTTCCATGAAGTCCCTGCTGGAAAACAACGTGCACAAATAAGATGGAGTGTTTCTCAGCAACTACAAACTCTGCTTCTATGATCCTGGTGTGAACATGAAGAGAACATCTGGGAGAGTTCATCAGAAGTGTGAGCATCACAACAGCTGCTGAAGTTTCACACAAAATGAGGATGGAACAGAGAAAAAAAGTTTTTATTCCCTTGTCTGAAGTTAATAACTAAATAACTCCTTTGAAGATATGATGAAGAAGGTTCAAACTCTTGGAAAACACAAATCCACATGTGGACATTATCTGTGCAAAGATTCCTGCTGCTGAAATCAACTAGAGCACCTTCCAGATGTTTTAGTAAAGAAAGAGCTCGGAGTGTTGCTGTTTGGCACAGGACGGCACATTTCAGCACAGTTTGGAACATCTGTGGAAGTTGAGGCTTTTTATCTTTTAAAATTCATCAATGAATGAACTTCATTTAGCGCCTGGATCATGATCTGTGCACGTTTGAATCCAGGTGCAGACAGACACGAGGAACTCAGAGGTCAAAGAAGAAAATCGATTTGATCCAAACAAAAAGCTGATGTGGCAGCAGAACTTAGAAGAACAGGAAGAGCTCAGGAAGACATGGAGGGACAGAACATGAACGACTACAGGAAAAACAATCCACGGAGGAGGGACAAACAAAATGAGACATTATTTAAAGGGACACTAACACCTGGGGAGAGACGATGAGGAGCAGGTGAGAGTGGGAGGAGCAGGAGCGACTACATGAGGAGAAAACAGAGAAAGATGGAAAAAGAAAAACACAGAGAAAAGTAAAAAGTGTGAACTTGTGTCTCTTGTGTGTTTTGAAGCATCAGACTGTTTCTAACAGATGTGTTTGTGGACGTGGACATTCATGTGAAGCTGCTGCTCTCTCAACCTTATAACTCCACACGCACACAGTCTGTTTCATTGAATTGATAAAGCTCCTCGGATGAGAAGCGAAAGGTCTTCTGTAACAAATAAAGTCCAGTTGATCTTGTATTGAACGCCTTTTTTGATTTTATCATGTCCTGGATGACTGAGAATCTTCACCAGCATACAACTTATTTTATGGAGGAAAAGAATAGGACTGTTGATGAGGCCTTTTTTCGCGAATTATAGACAACTTTTTGTTTCTGAGGTCAGGTGGCTGTGGCGGCCATCTTGAACTGGGTTGACTCAGAAACTTGATCATTTGTAGATGTACATACAAAGAATAAAAAGTGTGAGCTGGAAAACCTGAAACCTGTGAATCCTGCCTAACAATGGAAGAAGCATCTGCTGGAACCTGAAAGTCGTCAGGGTTTCACCATCCCACTGAAGACCATTTTCAGGGAAACATGGAAGTTCAAAAGTTTTGGACAGATCCCAATCCTCCCTCTTAATGGTTCTTTATCTAGACAGCAAGAACTAATTGAAATGAAACAATGAAATGTCATTGGTCTTACAGAATTGAATTTAAATAGATTCTTGATGTAAAAACACTAATAATGATGGTGGTCACTAAATGTTTGCTCAACTGTCGTATTGAAAATAAATCAGTGCATTCCACTCAAATTATTACCAGGATGCAAACTATTCCACAATCATAAGCTTTATTGCAATCAAAAGTAAAATAAAATCAAGAAATACATCAAAAATAAAATCAAGAAATACAGCGAAATAAAACAAAAGCTTTACATCATCAAGTATGAAATTTGTTAATAAACTTTCAACATTGATTTACAGTGGTATTAAACCAAACAGCTTGTTGTAAAATGATTGGAAACATGATTGAATTATCACAGAAATATTTTGAACAGTAGAACATCTAATTATAATTACTCGCAATTCATTCAAACTTTATTTAGACAGGTTAATCCCATTGAGCCTCGAGGACTCATTTACAAGAGAGACCTGTTTTCAACAAAGAATGACAACAGCGACAACAATAGACATTCATAAGAGAGGCATACAGATTTTTTTAAACAAATTTAACAAAAAAAAGTCACACAGAGACATGTAGGAGGAGATGTATAAAGGCAGTAGACCAAGAAGTGATTTAAAAATAAAAATGTACCAGTGGTACAATAGAATAGGACACACAGGCCTTAATAAATCTCAAAATAATTAGAAAGTATGCAACAGGACTATGTGACAAGTGCACCAGCAATCTCCCTGAAACGGTTCAACATGTCTTCATGGAATGTCTAGGGTATGGAACAGAAAGAATGCATTTCCAAAAATAAATGAATATTAAATTTACGAGGGATGTTTTTAGTAGTGATATCAGTAAAGTTAAAGATCAAATTATTATTTTCTTGAAAAATACAAACTGAATAGAGAGAATTTAGTCGGGTTATTAAATTAATTTTACAGAATTATAATTTTTTCCTGTTTATCTCCTGTCCCCACTCCAGCTCAGTAGGTGGCGGTAATGCACCTTAAGCCCCCAGTATAGCTCTGCGTTGGGCTGATCGCCGCTGCACGCCGTGTGAGCGCCACGGCACAAGCCTTTGAACGCGGGCGTGAACGCGCCAAGCTCAAATTTTACGACCGCCTACACACGCGCGTTGTCTCACAATAAACTGCCCGGTGCCGGACTGTTTTGTATGAGATACAAATGTATTAAATTCCCCTTCTTCATCGCTGATCTGGACTTTTCTTTTGTTTGTTTGCCAAAAGTCAAGTGATCGCTTGAAGCAGTCACCATTCGCTTCCTCCTCTGATGAGGAGGAAAGAATGAATTTGTCACGAGCGAACCAAATGTCCAATGTGGATGCGCCAGGTTCTAAATATTTCCTGGTGGGCTGTGGGCTGCAGGACCAGTGCTCCCTGTTTTTATTTTATTTTTTTAGAACTTTTTATTAACATATAAACACAGAAAACCGCTGCGCAGCCCTCTGCCTTTTTTCTCCCACTTGACCTGTCAATCAATTCAGTAGGCGTGTCAGCAAATGACCAATCAGCGACCTCAGTTTGTCCCTAGGTAAACGCTCCGCCCTGCTCCTGCTCAAATTATGTCAAGAATTTGGAGCAAAAACGCTGGAGCTTCACGCTGAGCTATACTGTGAACTGCCTACGCGCAGCACACGCGCGTCGAGCGGCGTTCGGCCCAACGCACAGCTATACTGGAGCCTTTACAGTTGGTCTGCCAACCACCATAAAACAAAATAAAAAGAAGAAAGGGGGGAGCTCATTACAGATCTATGGCTAATTAGTTCCCATCCGTACTGATGCCACAAAGCTGGGAGTGCTTGTTAGACACTGTTCAACACTAGAATGACTATAGTGCATTAATAGACTTGTTATTTTGGTTATGACGGGTGTACGATAATTTCCCTCAAAATACGATAATTTTGTCTCTAGTACGACAATCCTACATTTCTCACCTGGCAACACTGATCACTGTTGGATGCAGTATTTTTTTATTTTTGTACATTTTTCATTTGTTACTTTTCCTATTAAACTTTTTTTCTCAAGTGGTGTCCTTGAACATTAAATTTCCTAAACATATTTTACAATGTTAAGTGTGTATAGTGTTTGTTTAAATCCATACTGGAAGTTAAGAAAAATTTCCAATTGCATTTGATCTTTAATGAATCCTAAGAAAAGATTACCAAAATCTGCTCAACTTTTATTATGTTACAAATTTTTTGATTGTAGGATGAAGTCAGACAAAAACAGTCAAAATTTCAGAAAGGACAGTTTTCAGTTATCGACCGTCCAACTATGGCCCCTGAGAGATTCAGCTTAAAGACCTGGTGCACATTGTTAGCCTGTGGTTAACACAAACTCCTTTATTTTCTCCAATAAAAGACAGACGTAAAATAACTTGAACCAGGTGGGACGCGAACCCGCTTCCCCGAGTCAAGATAAAATTAGTTGAAGGCGAACACTGTAACCACTCGGCCACGGACTCGTATTAGTTAATTTAGGAGTCCACTTTTCCTATAAAGGATTCGCCCCACGTAACATCCAGGCTACACGCAGGAGTTACAGAATATTAGTTATATTTTAAAATCCTGGCTACGGGCAAGAGTTAGAGAATATTAGTTATATTTTAATTAAATTCAGCTCACAGCTGAAAGGCGGAAATGCTCTATATGGGTGCGCGCTTCGTGTTATTTACGTTCTAACATAAGCTGATTTGTAATCGTTAAAGCTACGGTATGTAACATTGTAATGTAGTCTAACTTCAAACAATATATTTTTAACATATTTCTTCACTCTGTCACTATCTACTGACAGACTGGTATTAGACAAAGTAATCTCTGAAAAAAACTATAGTCCCCTTGCTTCTCTATCAGCATTTATAAAAACACTGAAAACACAGAGTGACCAGGACAATGACAGCCAATCAAAACAGAGTTTGTAACCAGCCAATAAAAACTGAGCTTGAATTTGAATCAGCCAATAAAAACAAAGCTTGAATTTGAATTTCAACAGAGCCTCCCCCTCAGAGCCATATATGGCTCTGAGGGGGAGGGATCAGAATGCTTTGCCTGTTGAAAATTTTTCTAAGTTCTGCACTCTACAGAAAGTTACACATAACACCTTTAACAAAAATTAAACTCAGAAAAACTAATTCAGCTAACAATTTTTTTAGGGGTTTCTGTAGTTAAATTTGAATGAAATTCAGCTCGCGCTGAAGTTGTTGTTAGAACGAGTCCAGCCCCTGCTGCAAACAACGAATCAAATGTGAGCAGTACATGACGTCAAACTGGGCCCGGGAGCTCGGCCCGATCAGAACCATGGTGGAGATGGTTCCAAAACGGGGGCGGACCCGGGGCGGAAAAGGAAAACGCGAACATGCCGAACCCGGGTTAGAAGGCGGGGTGGGGCGGGCTGTTGAGGGCCGTGCAATGCGAAAACGGCTACAGTGTGTCTGAGGATGTTCTGTGTCTTTAAGGGACACTTTTGTCTCTGATAAGGCCTTGGTTGGATGGACGCTACATAATTTATTAATAAAAAACTATACGGTTAGTTTAATTAAAACTAGGGATGTACCGATCCACTTAAAAAAAAACTTTTGATCAGATCATGATACCTCAATCTGGATGTCGATTGACACAGATACTATTCCGATAAAATCATCATTATTGATTTTATATGAGGCTGTAATAAGCTCCTCTCTACAGGCAAGTACAATTTGTACAAACATAAGCATGCATGTCCAAAAACGCAACTTGAGGTAAGTTTTAATGTTGGATAAGTTTCAAAGTTAGAATTAAACAATTTACTTCCTGTTACAAGAGAAAGTAAATACTATAATGACGAACAGTTTAACGCAATTAAGGTATCAGATGGTGGTCTCTTCATTATCCATTTCAATTGTAAAAGTATAAATGCAAATCTATCAAAGAGATAACAGATTTTTTGAAGCAATTAAACAAAAAGTTTACAATAATAGCATTATCCGAAACATGGCTAAATGATGAAAACATAAACAATGCTTACATAGAAGGATATGACCTTTATCATATGAACAGAAATAAAAAGAAAAAAGGTAGAGGAGTTGCTCTATTCATTAATAGTGAAATAAAATGTAAATTAATTAGTGACATGTCCATAGTGGTAGACAATTCAATGGAAATGATAACAATAGAAATAGTAAATAGAAAAGACAAAAACATCATAATAAGCTGTGCATATTGATCTCCTGGATCAAATATGGAGTTGTTCTCTGATAAAATCCTGGAGTTATTAGAAAAGAGCAGAAACAAAACAATTTTCTTGTGTGGTGATTTCAACATCGACCTGGGAAATCAGACTGATTCAAACAATATTAACGCATTCACACATGCAATGTACAGTTTAAACTTATTTCCACTGATAAAAAATCCAACCAGAATAACAACACATAGCTCCACAATAATTGAAAATATTTTCACAAACTTAACAAATGAGAATATAAAAAGTGGTATTTTGATTGCCGATTTGAGTGATCATTTACAAAGTTTCACAATTTATAATATAGAAAATAGCATTACACAACTAAAAAAAAAACTAAAAAACCCAAGAAACATAGTAATAAATACGTCACAAAAAGCATTAGATAAATTAAAAGATGACCTAAGCAAACAAAACTGGAAAGATGTTTACGTGACTGATGTAAACAAATCTTATGATGAGTTTATGAATATCTTGGATGTCATGTACAAAAAAATTGTGTGCAAAAACACAATATGAGAGTACGTTCCATTGATCAACCATGGATGACAACAGGTTTAAGAAATGCATGCAAAAAAAAATACAATCTGTATTCTTGTTTCTTGAAATGCAGAACTCCCGAGGCGGAGATTAAATATAAAAAATACAAGAACAAATTAACAGGAATTATAAAAAGACAAAAGAGAGAATTTTATAGTGATTTATGACATAAAACAAATGGTGATATGAAGGGAACCTGGAGAGTTTTGAACAGTGTTTTGAAAAATCCCCCAAAAAATACGAG
>JBBPBX010013090.1:0-26240 GCA_038048925.1 Garcialebias charrua
GCTCAGCGCGACCACCTCCAGCCGTGCCACGCTCAGCGCGACCACCTCCAGCCGTGCCACGCTCAGCGCGACCACCTCCAGCCGTGCCACGCTCAGCGCGACCACCTCCAGCCGTGCCACGCTCAGCGCGACCACCTCCAGCCGTGCCACGCTCAGCGCGACCACCTCCAGCCGTGCCACGCTCAGCGCGACCACCTCCAGCCGTGCCACGCTCAGCGCGACCACCTCCAGCCGTGCCACGCTCAGCGCGACCACCTCCAGCCGTGCCACGCTCAGCGCGACCACCTCCAACCCGTGCATCGCTCAGCGCGACCACCTCCAACCCGTGCATCGCTCAGCGCGACCACCTCCAACCCGTGCCACTCACGGCGCGAGCACCTCCTCCTGCTGTCATGTCGGCACAACATTCCTTGACCACCTCCTGACCACCTGCTGTCCGTGCTGCGGCGAGACGTTTTTCTGAAGCCATTTTCAGATCAAACCATTTATTCTTGATGTCTGATACAGTATGACCCACGGGAGAACATGCACCATATTAATATGAAGTGAACTGTAGTTTCGAGACACTTTAAACAACATGTCCTCATCCCTACTCGTCATATATAAAATGCTTCTGTTCAAGAACACATCCGACACTTGCGGGGGGGGAGCGGGAGCGGGGGGGGGTAGCAGTGCGCGACCACCTCCAGCCGTTCTGAGCAGAACTCAGAGCGTAAAGTTCTTCTTTTTACTTCTTGAGTTTGAATGAATGGACACTTCCTGCTGTCAGAGGCAGGAAACTAGATCCTTATATGGTGTTTTGAGGGGTGGAATTTATGTAAATGACATTTCCGCGGGCACGCGCAGCTGATTAGAACAGGTGGGATTCATCATGTTTACGCAGCCATTTACACACGTTTCCTCATCATAGAAGAGTTTGTTGGATCTGACGTGGCATGTTCTTACGAACGCTTCGTAAGAACAAAAGTAGGAGAAACGTAGGATTAGAATACGAACAGTTTCATGAATGAGGGCCAATGTCTTATAATCCACAGCAGTAATTTCACAACGATTGGGTTTTTTGATTTCATCAGCAACAATGGATTTTTAATCACCATGTAGAGAGGATCCCTCGATTGACGCAGAGGAGGCGACCTTTGGATGAAGGTTGAAGACCAACATTGGAGTAGCAGGTCCCCACATCGAAGGTTGCAGGCTGGATGGCTTCCAGTCGGTGCCACCCTGGTTTTATGTGTCATGCGAGTATGTGGTTTTAGGTGGGCTTATGACAGGGATTTTACATTAGGCCCTACCTATATGCACCTGGTATGTGAGCTATCATGGTTTAGATCAGTTACAATTACCAATTAAGGGGTGGATCCATGCTTTAAAAATCAGATGTAGGGATCTATACCTATAGAATTTTGGAGGGCTTCTGTAACGAAGGCCTCTTCTTCCAAACTATTCCTCCATTCATTATTTAGTTTAGGTTAAACTAAAACGGAAAAATGAAATATAGTTTGGTCTAAATGTCTGTCTTTTAGACGAGCGACGTAGGATTTGGTATTCCTATAAATTTTGAAGTCTATGGCTATGGCGAGACTCATCAAAATGAATAGATCTAGAATAGAAACGATCGAATCGGTCCTACCTAAATGATTGGGAGAGCAATGTAGATTATAGTACTTTAAGTAGTATTAATCTACAATGACTCTTCAAAGATTGAGATTTTTAATAAAATGAACAGCATGTTGGCATAGTTAAATCCATTTAAGTCTTCAACTAACATTAATCAAAACCTCTTTTGGCTAGGAGTGTTCAGAAAACAATAACAACTTCAATAACAACAGAAGTAGTAATTAAGCAACTAGAAAACAACGTTTCACTACATCAAACTCACTCTGTCGTCAGATTCCAACGTGTCCAACGTGTCACACACAAGAAAAACAGGTCTTAGCTTTACAACCGATGTCAATTAAATCCTACAGATTTAAACGGTTGTTAAGGTTAGTTTTTGTTGTGGGATTTATACTTAGCGTTTCTAAGTTCTAGTTGGAACGGTTTATTTTCGCAACTAATATAGTTTAAACTGTTTAGTTTATTTACTATCTTGCGTTTGGATGACCTTATTATCCTATAAAACCGGTGAGTTTGTGAGATCTTCTTCGTTTGCGGAGTCATTGAACGCCTCAAAAGGTTTGATCTGATTTCGATGTACCCACTTAACAATTGGCCGTTTGCGACCTTTGCTGATTTTGATGCCGTAGACAATTGAGCACATTTTGTCTGTTATCAAATGAGGTCCCGTCCAGCTGGGCATTAGTTTGCGGGCGAGAGTACCGGTCCCGGACTCTCCTTTCCCGGTTGCAGGGGCAAACGTATAGTACCAGACTCTATCTCCCACTTGGAGTTCATCGTGAGAAGCCTTCTGGTCATAGTACGCCTTGCGTCCCTCAGCAGATCTTTCCAGGTTTTGCTGGGCAAAAGCAAAAGTGTTTCGGAGGTGTACATTCAAGTCTTTCATGTATTGTTGTGTGGTGTAGGCTGTTGCCATGGTGGCGTCGCCTGGTTGGTACAACAGGTGTAGAGGGAGAGTCATTTGTCGACCGGTCATCATCTCGAAGGGAGAGATGCCAGTTGATGTGTGTGGAGTGGCCCTAATGGCCATGAGGACCAGAGGGAGTTTCACATCCCAGTCCTTGTGGTTTGCGGCTACGTATTTCTTCAAAATACTCACCACCGTTCTGTTTGCTCTCTCTACTTGTCCTGAAGATTGTGGGTGGTAGCCAATATGGAAATCAGCTTTGACGCCAAGCGTCTTCCACAGTTCTTTCATCACTTCACCTGTGAAATGTGTACCTTGGTCTGAGTTCACCCTAAGGGGAAGTCCAAACCTGGAGAATACATGATTCATTAGCAAAATAGCAGTTGTTTGTGCTGTGTCGTTAGGAGCTGGTAGGCATTCTACCCATTTGGTAAATGCACAGGTTACCGTGAGAAAATATTTATTTCCTCTAGAGCTCTTAGTGAGTGGTCCCACCCAGTCAAACTGGATGTCAGACCATGGAAATGAAATGCCTCTGCTTTGCAGTGGTGCTCTGTGGAGTGGTCTGGTTGGCTGAAACTGGCCGCAGACCAGGCACCCTTCAATGTAGTCTTTGACATCCTTTTTCATACCAGGCCAATAGGCAATTTGTTTCAATGCCGTCAGCGTGGCTTTATCTCCTTTGTGTCCTACGGACGGGAGATCATGGGCATGAACTAACATCACCCCCCTGTGGCCATGAGGAACCATAAACACTGGTGAGGACGTTGGTCCATGGGCAAAAGTTAGGATGCCTTTGATCAGTTTTAGCTGTGTGCGCAGATGATAGAGTACTCTAAGGTCTGGATCAGAATCCAGCTCGTCTTTGGATGGAGTATTATTGTCCGGGTCAGTCAGGTACAGCATCATGGACTTGATAGCAGGGTCCAACTTCTGCAGTTGGATGATGTCTGTGTCAGTCAGTGCAGGTCGCACAGAGACTGCGTTGTCGGCAGGTCTGGCTGCGGCCTGTGCACGTGTGACTGCCATAACCTCAACAGTAGGTTGTATTGGCAGAGTCTTGATTAACCAGGAGGGGTCAAAGGACCATAGCTGACCTCCGTCGGCTTCTTCCTTGGCTAAAGAATCTGCAATGTCATTGTAATACTTGTCATCGCCTGGGACTCTTGAATGTCTTGGAACTTTCTTCCAGTAGACCTGTATGTCGTGTGACGTCACCAAGTGATCACACCCCATGAAAAGCTCTTTGTGTTTGACTACCTTCCTGTCGCTCATGAGAAAACCGTTCTGTTTCCACACAGCGAGATGACAGGCAAAACTCAAACGAGCATAGTTAGTCAGTGCAGATGACTAGCATCTTGATGGAACGTTCTACAACCAACTGGAGAGCTATTAGGATACCTGCAATCTCAGCGTACTGAGAAGTCTGAGAGCCCAAGCTGTAGTTGAAAGTGCTCTGTTGAAGGTCATGGAAGAGGACACCTCCAACACCTGCCTTGCAGATGTTGTCGTTGCGGAATGCAGATCCATCCACGTACAATGATGTCATACCTTTACAGATATTATCATCAAAGTGGTGATTCGGATCCTCCATCACTAAGGGTCTTTCCTCAGCTGGCGGTTGGGTGGCTGGCACATCTTGTGTGCATTCCTGGCAGATTGCCAAGTCAGTACCCAAATGTGACTTCTTATTTTGCCCATAGCGGATGTCCAGGTCAAAACTCTGAAGCGCCATGAACCAAGTTGCAACACGTGAGTTTGTCACCACGCCATCTCTGATGCGTTTGCTGTTCAAGAAAGTCACTGGCTGGTGGTGTGTTTCAACAATGATTTTCTGTCCACCAATGTAGCTGGAGAAATGTTTTACTGCCCACACCGTGGTCAGTAGAGCTTTCTCACAGTCCGAGAATCTCAACTCGGGGCCTGCCATTGTCTTGCTGGTGTAGGCCACCACACGTTTGTCTCTGTCGTGTATTTGGTACAGACCTGCACTCGTGCAATGAGCCGAAAAGCCCACTTCCAAGTGAAACTCCTTGTTATAGTCTGGGTAGACCAAACATGCGGCTGGCTTGATCCTGTGTATAAGAGCGTCCATCGCCTACTGTTGTTTGTCAGTCCAGACAAACCGAACGTCTTTCTTTAAGAGTACAGTCAAAGGTTTTGCTATATCTGCATAGTTCTCAATGAATTGGTTTGAGTAGTTGCACACGCCCAGAAAGCTTTGTAGTTCCTTGAGATTGGTGGGGACTTTGAGATTGTCAAGGCCTTGGGTACGAGCAGTGTTGGGGTAGTTACCCAAAATAAGTAATTAGTTACACATTACTAGTTACTTTTAAAAAAGTAACATATTACACTACTTAGTTACTCGGTTCTGAAAGTAACTTAGTTACATTACTTTCGGATTACTGTAATACCTGAGATTTAACCTGTATTAATTTTTATCTTTCAATAATATTAGAGATCTTTTTGACACTCATTTTTGATGAAAAAGTAAAACAGCAGTGCTACATAACAAGCACAATGCATATGTATTGTTAGGCTGATTGGTGACTCTAAATTGACCCTAGGTGTGAGTATGAGAGTGGATGGTTGTTTGGTGTGAGTGAGACAGGTCCCTCTTGTAAATGAGTCCCCGTGACTCAACGAGGCTAGCCTGTATAAATAAAGGTTGAATGAATGAATGAATGTAAATGTGCCATTCAAAAGGTATGACAATATCAAAATGTTAAACTTCTGTTTTAAAAAAATAAAACAAAATAAAAAATAAAACATCTGAAATGTTTGTTTACAAGTTTGTTTACCTCAGCCTTTGGTTGCCTGGCGGTGAAATTCAAGCCGAGCCTGCTTAAACGGTGGCGGCATCAAACTTGCACCATCCCTCTGCGGCTCTTTAGCAACTAGCTTAGCATTAGCGTGTTGTCTTTGTAAATGCTTGTAAAGATTTGACGTCAAGTTCGCAGCAGTAGACAGTGTCTTGTTGTGGCCCAGACATAGCTTGCACACTACTGTAATGTTCTTGTCCTTTCTCGTGACAAAAGAAAAATAATATGAATACTTCCATCCATAAAATGACATTGCCGTATGTCTATGTACCTTTATATGTCTATGTACGTTGACGTATGACGTTCCGACGTCATCGCGTACGTCTTTGTTTTCCCCACGTGACAGTCTGCTCCATAGATATCTATATATAATGTCTATGGTCTGCTCCGTCGTCCTCGTCCGGGTCGTCCCACAACTATTCTCCGAAAGGTAAAATAAAATAAATAAATAAAACTATTCTCCGAAAGGTCCTGATTGTAACGCAAGTAACGAATGTAAGGTTTTGTTAGTAACTGTAATATATTACAGGCATTTTCACAGTAGTGCGTTACACTACTACGTTACTGAAAAATGTAATGTCATTACTGTAACGCGTTACTAAGTAACGCGTTACACCCAACACTGGGTACGAGTCAGTTGTGGTTGTACTCCATCTGGACCTACAAGTAGGCCAACGTAGTCCACTTTGGATCTGCACCACTGGCATTTTGACAATGAAATCTTAGCACCAGCAGTTGTCAGTTGATTCAGAACGTGGTCTATCTCAGCCAAATGTGATTCCAGTGTTGGCTGCCTCAAAAGGACATCGTCCACGTAAATCGGTGTCCCACGCTTGTGGGCGTCTGGACATGCTTTGTTCAAAAAGATGTTGAACTCTGCAGGTGAGTTAGCGTAGCCAAATGGACACCTGTTAAAAGTGTATTGACGACCACCAAAAGTGAAAGCAAGTTTGTATTGGTCCTCGTCGCGCACAGGGATGGTCCAAAAACCAGAGGCGACGTCGAGGGTCGAAAAGTACCTACCATTGGTGACCTTGGGCAGTTCCTGTTGGAGCTGGGTCATAGCCTAGGCCACCTGGATAAGGGAACTTGTTTGTTCAGCTTTCTGTAGTCAATAGTGAGTCTCCATTTGCCATTTGGTTTTAACACTGGCCATAAAGGCGCAGAGTAAGTGCTGTTACAGTATCTGATGATACCTTTCCCCAACAGGTCATCAATGATTTCTCTGATAGGTTCATGAGCTGCCAGAGGAATCTTGTATTGCCTGACGAATGCAGGTGGAGCGTCAGGTGGGGTTGGAATGCTCACTTTGTGGAGCGTGGTCAACCCACAATCCGTTGAGTCAGTCGAGAATGATTTCTCGTATTTTAAGAGAACTTTGCGAAGCTTGTCCCTTTCTCCAGTAGTTGTCAGGGCGTCGGCTTGAGCGACCACCTGTTCAATCTGTGAAGTAACCAAGGTGGTGTCTTGTTCAATGGGGAGCTCCATAGAGACCCCTTCAGTGTCGTAAAACCTGTATATAGGTAGCGCACAATAAGTTTGAAGGCCAAGGCTTTCTCCTCGGTCGAAGCCGAACTGATTGACTGGGTCATGGCCGGACTCACTTGGGGAGAAGAGGGTTATGGCCTGTGTTGGTTTTGTGAACAAGACTCGCCCCGCGTGTTGACTTGGGAACAAGTTTTCTGGGAGGCGAGGCCTCCCAGAAATGGAACGCTAAGTTCAAAATCATGGAAATCAGTAGAGATCAACCATCCTAGCTGCATGTTTCTTGGGAGCAGTACCTCTTCTGCGCTTGTGTTGCACATAGCAACAGACGTGGTTCTGCCGTGGAGGTCCACTTGGCATGTGGCCTCTATAGACAGTCCTAAGTTTAGAAACGTAGGAGATGGTTGAAAATAAGCCTGCTGTCGGCTAATAACCTGACCTTTCACGATGTGAATCGTCACCATTTGGTTTTTAGCCTGAGGTGGTACTGCGGCGTCAAGACTGCTAGCAACTGGCAGACCTCTGGGATTGTCTGTCCACCCTTAAGATTTTCTGTAGTCAACACAGGAGAATCTTTCCTGGCTGTGTCCAGTGCCCACAGTACCTCATTGTTGACGTCCACAGAGACACCCAATCTTACCAAAACGTCAGAGCCTAAATAGGTTGCATGTGGTAAGTTTGTGACCACCAAGAACGGGTAGACTAGTACCCTCTTGTTCCAGATCAGTGTGAGGTACATAACCATTCTTGCGGTCATTACCTTCTCACTGTCGGGAACTAAAGTAAAGCGAAAAGACTTACTGAGCCGTATAAGAC
This sequence comes from Garcialebias charrua, assembly GCA_038048925.1. Lineage (NCBI taxonomy): Eukaryota > Metazoa > Chordata > Actinopteri > Cyprinodontiformes > Rivulidae > Garcialebias > Garcialebias charrua. Next base: position 7,648 of record JBBPBX010013090.1, read on the forward strand.
CCTCCTGCTCATGAAACAAGGTTTCATAGAAAGCTCGGCTGATTGCTGACCTCTCTGACCATGGGGACAACACAGCATCATTGGTGTGGGATCCTTGGATCTCCACACCTTTCACTACCTGTGGTAGGTAATGTCCAGTGAGTGCTGATTGTTTCAGCTCGCAGAGGAGGCTCACTTGTTGGGTCTCTACTGCCTCACTTGTATTTGAAGGTACACTTACCGGGCTTGTGCTCCCGGTTGGGGGTTCCCTTATGCCTTCCGCTGTACCTGCTGTTACACAGTCTGTATCACCCAGTGGTGGCATATCAATTGGCAGTGGGTTGCTCACTGTAGCCCACAACATCCGATCACCATAATTTATAATTGCCTCAAAGCGATTGATAAAATCCTGGCTGACCAGAAATGGGATGGAGTCCACCGTAGACACATGTACCGGATGGTAAATTGTCGTCTTGCCAATCTGCATGTGAACCATGGCTATAGCTGTCAGGGTTGTTCCCATCCCTGAGAGTCCCCGCAACTCTATAGCACATTCTGTCAGGGGTATCTCTCTGTTAACATTGTTAGCGGCTGTCCTCAGCTCCTCGAACAGTGTGGGTGACATGATGGATATGTCGGCACCACCGTCCAGGAGGGCTTCTTGTGTGAGGACCCCCTCTAGCGTGATTGACAGGTAAGCTTTCTTAGCGGGCCCCTTTCTGACAAAGTTGAGAGGGAAGTTAACAAGTTACCCTGACTTGTACCTTAGATTCAAAGCTCACTTGTACTGCATACTAAACCAGCAGAAGGGTCAAACTCATGCAAGTAACAGATCATCATTAAATGACAAAAATATACAGTACTGTTGATCAATTCTGAATTAACACAAATTCAAAGGAAGTCTTTCTGATTGGTGTTTCTTAATTCAAACAATTGTAACAAAATAGTGTCCACTTGTCTCCTTCAGAGCTCGAGAAAAGTGTAACACTCAGAGTTTCAGAGAGATGTGAAGAGGTTTAAATCCAGTAACGGACATGAGAGTGCTGTATTACTACACATTTATTATCTGCAGCGTTTTTATATTCTGATTTAACTTCATTTTGTATTTTTGCTTTATGTGTTGCCTGTTTTTATGTTTGTACAGCACTTTGGTAGGCCTTGTAGCCATTTTAAGTGCTCTATAAATAAAATGGTATGGTATGGTTTTTGGTCTGTGGGATGAAACCGGAGTACACAGAGAAAACGTGCACGGAGAGAACATGCAAACTCCACCCAGAACGCCATTAGTGGGGGTTGTTAACGGAATTAGCGTTCGCTAAATTAGGTTTTGCAAACTTGTAAGTCCGCTAACAAAATTCACAAGCTTGTTCCTCTGTTGTGGGCGTGTTTTGAAAAGTCCATTAGGCACACTACTGTATTGGCTTACTATGTGTACATATAACAAGGCATGATTGGTCGATGCAGATTCAACTGGAAGGAGACGAAGACGTGTGACCCAGACTGAGTGACTGTCACCTTAGAGGTTTAGCGTTAACTTCCACATTAGTGAAGCTAATGTTTTAGTTAGCAGAATGTGGGTTAGCAAAGTTAGCATTTTGGTCATCTGTACTTTTTGAAAGGTCATTTCTCATGGTTGTAGTCAGGATTTTATGAGGGGCGGTTCGTTTGAAGAAAAAGTGGACCTGTAGCTTTTGTTTAGAAAAACATGGACGTTCCGTTTCAGGCTTCCTGTGAGTAACTAGTGTCCTATCACTGTAAACTTAGCTTTAGGGATAGAATGTGGGTACTGGTACCAATTTCAGATAAATTACTGTTCCCAACATGGCGGAAATAGACAAAAACAAGGGAAAAAAACAGCGGTGGCGAAAATCGTCGTCACAAACTTAGCTTAGCTATAGCATGTTTTAGCATTATCCCATATCTTGTAAAAACGTGACCTACTTCTAATCTCTCTAGCATCAAACGGTACTACTTAAAATACACAAATGAACAGTTGAATCAAAAACCACAATGTAATTTTACCGTTTGAATCCATCGTGTTGCTTTCCAAACCAGGACAGAGTGAACGTTGTCTTCACCTCAAGGCTCCAGTATAGCTCTGCGTTTTGCCGAACGCCGCTCGACGCGCGCGTTCTGTGCGCAGGCAGTTCACAGTATAGCTCTGCGTTCGTTCTCACGTTAATGCTCGCGTTTTCGCTCCAAATACTTGACGTCATTTGAGCAGCAGCAGGGCAGAGCGTTTACCTACGAGACAAATTGAGGTCGCTGATTGGTCATTTGCTGACATGCCTATTGAATTGATTGACAGGTCGGGTGGGGGGAAAAAAGGCACGAGCCGGCAGCTGGCTCTGGCTGCAGCCGCTGCAGGACTTCTTACCCCAAAAATACACTACACGCGTTCCAGCTCCGCCCCGCTCCGGTCCGACCTCCGCAGCAAATACGCACCCATTATAATCAATGAGATAAAGTACACTGGCTCCGCACGGCGGCGGTGAGCTGCGGAGAGCGGACGGCAGTCCGTCAAAATTAGAAATTTTTCTATTTCTGCCGGATGACGGAGCTGTGCCGGAGTCAACTTTTGAAGATTACGTCGCACCAACAGGAAAAGGAACGAGCACAACTTCCGTATTTACAAAATAAAATCACCACGGGCGGACTAATCCTAGCTCTATACGGATTTATTTGTACAAAAATGCTGTCAAACTATCATTTATGACTATTCTATGACTAAACTATTATATTTATGACTATGACTACACCTAATAACGCAATACAAGAAATAAATAAATAAAAAAGTATTTTATTCTGAAATGTAAACATCACTTCCTGTTGCTCAAACCATGTCCTGTCGCTTATTTACGAGAGAAGATCAAGGCAGCCTTTACTGTTGTTCTCCTTCTTCCACCGAATGAATTGTTTTGTTCTGACTTCATTATTTATCACTTGATTTATCGCGCAATCTCGCAATTCCCGCGCATGCGTCTTGGAGCGGCGCATCCATGCGGACCTGAGCTGAGCGGAGGCAGTGGACTTTGGACTCGCTCAGCTGCGACCTGCGGAGCGGAGCGGACACGGACCGCGTGTAGTGTATTTTTGGGGTTAGGCAAAGTGGGCGGTTCGTTCGAACCCCCCCCTGGCTACGCACATGATTTCTGCATGTCCATTGCCTTTTCATATTCAGTCCACTGCCCAACCTGATTTAAAGGAGTGTTTCTTTTCAGAGAGTCAGAGTCAGAGTCAGAGAGTCTTTATTGTCATTTGCACCGCATGTAGTACATGTGATGAAAACGAAATTATGTACACGGGGTCCCAGTTACATCCAACAACAACTACAAGAGAAACAACAAATGCAAGAGAAAAACAGTAATAACATTCTAGGATTAACTAAGAGAAGCATCAGCTAGTAATACTCTAAGCCCTAATGTAGTAGAAAAACATCGTTATAAACAGCAGCACGAACATGAGTCATTATGAGCAGATGGTCACAGGTGAAACGCAGCAACAAGAAACAGATCAGCATCAACATGATGTGATATTTTGCAGTGTTTATTCTTGTTATTTATTTATTCATGAGTCTGACAGCCTCAGGGTAGAAGCTGTTCCTCAGTCTAGTGGTTCTACATTTGATGCTCCTCAACCTCCGTCCTGAGGGGAGTGGGGCAAAGAGCGAGTGTGCTGGGTGAGTGAGATCCTTCATGATGCAGGTGGCTCTTTTCCTGCACCTGGAGGTGTAAACGTCCGCGATGGTGGGGAGTCTGACTCCAACAGACTTCTGTGCAGCCTTCACCACTCTCTGTAGAGCTTTCCTCTCTTCAACTGTGCAGCCTCCATGCCACACATTGATGCTGGAGCACAGGACGCTCTCCACTGCACACCTGTAGAACGAGGTGAGAACTGGGCTGCTCAGACCAGCACGTCTCAGCCGTCTGAGGAAGTAGAGTCTCTGATGACCTTTCTTGATCAGGCTGGTGGTGTTGTTGCTCCAGCTGAGGTTATCATTCAAGTGTACACCCAAGTATTTGTAGCTGGAGACCACTTCCACTGCAGACCCACCCATTTTCAGTGGGGCGTGGGTGTGTTTGTTCCTCCTGAAGTCCACAATCATCTCCTTTGTCTTCTTCACATTCATGTGAAGGTTATTCTCTTTGCACCAGCTCTCCAGGTGCTCCACCTCCTGTCTGTAGCTGGACTCATCATTGTTTGTGATGCAGCCCACCACAGCTGTATCATCTGCAAACTTAACAATATGACAGCCTGGAAGTGTGGCTGTACAATCATATGTGAGCAGAGTGAACAGAAGGGGGCTCAGCACACATCCTTGGGGAGAGCCAGTGCTGAGGGTTATGGTGGAGGAGGAGAAGTTGTGGATCTTCACGGACTGTGGTCTGTTTGTTAAGAAGTCTAGTATCCAGTTACAAATAGAGGGGCTTAGTCCAAGTGTAGATAGTTTGTCTATCAGAGTTTGGGGGATCATGGTGTTGAAGGCAGATGTGAAGTCCACAAAGAGCAGGCGCACGTATGAGTCCTTCTGATCCAGGTGGGTGAGAGCAGTGTGGACCACGGAAGAAATGGCGTCCTCTGTTGATCGGTTCTCACGGTATGCGTATTGATGAGGGTCCACGTTGGTGTTCACGGTTTTCTTTATGTGGGACATGACCAGTTTCTCAAAACATTTAGCGACCACCGGGGTGAGAGCCACCGGTCTATAGTCATTCAGACCAGTCACTGTGGAGCTCTTTGGAACTGGGATGATGGTGGCAGTCTTCAGGCAGGTGGGAACTGACTCCAGTGAAAGTGAGGTGGTGAAGATGTCAGCCAGCACCTCACAGAGCTGGTCTGCACATTCCTTCAGAACTTTCCCTGGGATGTTGTCTGGTCCAGTTGCTTTATGGGGATTAATCTTTCTGAGACTGCCTCTCACTTCTGCTGCGGTCACTCTGAGATGCTCTTCATCTGGTGATGAGGTGAGTCTGGTGCTAGCTGGTCTATTTGGATCATCAAAACGTGCATAAAACTTGTTGAGGGCATCAGGCAGAGATGGGTCCCTGGGGCATTGTTTATTCTTGCCTTTGTAATCTGTTATGCATTTAATACCTTGCTGATACATGCTCCGTGGGTCTTGTGAGGTGAACTGTCCCTTTTGTTATGTTGGTTAAAGCTCTTCTCTGAGGAAATAATCAATCATTCATGCTTAGAACAGTTTAGTTTTTGTTCCTGTGGTACTTTGTTGCTGACAGCCAGACAGCGATTTATGATCAAAGTTGTTGTTACATCCATGACAAATACCAAAAAATAACATGTTCGTCCATCCATCTGTTCATTCATCCATCGTCTTTACTTGCTTCTTCCTTTTCGGGACGTTGGTGCTCATGTCCAGCAGTCTGTGCGAGAGGCGGAGTGAAGGACAGGTCACAAGTTCATTAAACAAGAAAACATCATTCACACACACTCATACCACAGACAAATTACCGGTAGTTACTTATTTGCCCAACATGCATGTTTTTGGGCTGTGGGAGAAAAGCAAAACCTACGCACGCATGGACTGAACAACAAATACAGTAGTATTTTAGGACCAACAAGATGGTTTCTTAAAAGCTGTTAGTTGGAAACTCTGCATACCATGAAGGAATAACTAAAGACTGTTCAGGTCTTGAGTGAGAACTCTGCTGTATTACCCATAGTTTTTGTTTCTCAAAATCAATGTTTCTGTTCAGCCCCTGAGATGACTTCTGTTGTGACTTGGCGCTATATACATAAACTGAATTGATTTTTCAGTCTATACATATCTTCATTTGTCCCCCACAAAAATCTTTTTTTAAGCACATGCTACATATTATCCAGTCATGTTCAAGTAGAAAAACTTCACAGAGAAAATGAGTGAAAAAGTTTGTCAAAAGATTAAAAAAGACATTCAAACCACAGTGGAGCTACTGATCAAGACTTCTTCTTAGCTTCGGTAAAAGAATGCTCGTCACCATCCGCCCTTCATTCCAGAGTTTTGGGCCAAGATCAGTTTACCGTATATGCTGGGAAATGACAAGGTTGTAGCTATTTTGGTCAACTCTTGAATTTAATGTTTTGCAAAATATGCAATATTGCAAGATGTTAAGCTCAAGTGTTCCAAATGATTCTGACACTACCACATTGAATTATAGTTTAAAATTAGCCAAGTTCACTGAATTAGGGATTTTTTTTCTCTAATGTTGGTTAGCTGAGGCCGTCATCTTGACTTGACTTGACAAGGTAATTAATTATAGGTGGGTTGGTTGTTCCGATTGTTTTTGGTTTCATTCATGCTTGAAGGTGTGATTAGAGTTAATGTCACAGCTTAATGCTGCATTCCAGGTTTCAAAATGCTGAATCTTATCATCTCATTTGTTTAAAGTTTTTTTGTTTTTTTTGTAAAGGACTTCCTTAACTCTCCTCTCAAACCATTTGTGTTCTTGTTCTAAAATATGAACATTTTGGTCCTCAGGCGTGTCCCTTTTCCTTGAGATGTAGGATATATACAGTATATTTTTTCATTCAACCTTTATTTAGTCAGGTAAATCTCATTGAGCCTCGTACACTCATTTACAAAAGCGACCTGCTACAAACTAAAGAATTATGAACAGCAACTAAACAATAGAAAAAACTAGCTAAACTATAGAAAAACTAGCTAAACTACAAATTACAAACTACAAAATTTAATCAATAATTTTATTCACTCAATTAAACAAATTCACCATCAACTTACTAACCCATTCTCTGACAACACTTACTATACACAAATGAATATGGAGCAGGAAGAAGAAAATCTTGTATAGACCTGACTCCTTTCTCAATAATCGCCATATTTCCGGCCTATCCGTTGCACCGCAGTATGTTGTATCTGTCCAAAAATGTCTAATAATTTGGAAAAATCCATAAATATATCACTTTACCATATACAGTAAGTATGCGTCACCACTGACGCGTCGCATTTGTTACACGTCACTGCTGACGAACTGGAAATGTGGGCTAATGTGCCAAAAAAGACCAAAAAAGTGATTCTTGGGAGCCAAAAAAATTGATTGGCTGCCAACTGGCAGCCATGGGAGTGTGCATGGGAGGACTAACAAGAATTTAACAAAATTAACACTTAAAAACAATTACAGTATTGCTTTGCTCGAAATTATAGTAAAGACATGTCTCAGTCTATCTTTTCCTTAAAATGCACTTTGACTGTCAAATCGGCTGAATTTCAAAAGTAATCGCTGCCTCGGCGCTCCAGGAGCGCGCAGAGGGAGGAAATCAGGAAGGAGGAGCGCTGCACATTTCTTCAAAATTTAACAAGATAAGCACCTAAAACAATTATTTGTTTGCTCAACATAGTAATGTTATAGTAACAGCCCTTGTGTCTCAGTTGAACTTTTCCTTAATAAATGCACTTCGATGGTCAAATTAGCTGCATTTCGCCGGGGAGGCGCAGCGAAATGACGCTGATTTGACGGTTGCTCCAGACGAGCTGGACGAAGATGGGATGCTATGGCAAGCCGATTGTGTCATTAATAGCCACTTTTACCTATGACATGACACAATGGCATGCCATACTGCTTGAGTGCCATCTAGCGGTTGAAAATGGTCATGTTCTATATTTTCAGTCATAATGAATGAAAATGGTCATATCTCTGTCAAAAATTTGTTTATAAATATGGGGAAAATATCTATAAATATGTCACTTCGGCGTACAAGTCGCAGGGCATGAAAATTATGCAACCCCCCTCCCCCCACAAAAAACATGACTTATAGGCCGAAAAATACGGTAATTTTTGGAGTGTTTATAGTTCTAAAACATGTTTTACTTTATTTAGAAGTCCAATACTTTTGCATAATTTTTGTTTAGTGTATTTTATATGAGATTTCCAGTTAAGTTTATGATCCAAAACAACCCCTAAAAATTCATATTCATGTACTTTTTATTATTTACCGACAGGTGTTTTAATAATTTTTAATCAACCAAATTAAGGTAACTTGAAGGTAAAATTTGAGGACTTTAGGTGAGAAGAAATTACCTACTTTTCATTACATGGACATGTCTATTCTACACTTTGTGTTTTCAAATTGTTGTGTTGAGAAGAGACTTCAGCAAATATTTCAAAACTTACATGAAAGTATCCGTAAAACAATAGTGGACTGTACTTCTCTTAACCTTTCCAAAGCTGTACAAAGCTCCACCCTAAAATGAAGTAGTGGTTTCTTTTTGTCACATGTGCCTGCATGTTTCCATTAAACCCGGAAGCAAGTGTCTGCAATAACAGACTGAGCTTGCGAAATCTGAAACTTCCCCTATTTTTTCTGTTGGAGTGCGAGGACTTTAGCTTACTTATGAGTTTGCTTTTAATTTATACATTTTTTAGTTATTTATTTATTTATACATACAGATTTTTTGTTGTTCTCATAGTCCAGTGTTCAGACAACAAAGTCCAGAGAGACTGTGTTAAGATGGTGAATTGTAAACGGTGTCGGCAGCACAGAGGTACAGCTATTTAAGTTTTCATTCTTACAGCCCTCGTCTTTAACGGTTTTTGTTTTGTTTTGCCTTGAGCTAAAGTTGAGTTGAAATACCAGTTTTTAACACGAATGAATGTTTTTGAGAGGTTCTGTGGTCACATTTGTTCAAAGCAGCACTGAAAATAGTTTTGTTGTTGTTGTGTTTTCACTTCGTCTTGGTAGTAAAATGCTTTGTTGGCATGGAAACATAGGGCTTTAAAGAGTAAAAAGGCACAAGACCTAAAATGTAGCACAATTAGAATTTACTGTCCAAGTCAATGTCATATTTTGTTTATATTCATTAATGTCAGGCTGTTGTACTTTTTTAATTTTTTTATTAAAACTGTTTTATAAGGGGGTTGTTGTATTTAGACCTTACTTGACGTGACACTGAAAACAAAATCTATATTGTTGACCCATAAATGGCTCCTACGTAGGGCTGGGCAATATGGACCAAAATTAATATCTTGATATTTTTACAAAAAAATTGTGATATATATCAATATTTTTTTCTTTCCCTAAAGTAATAACAAAATATATTTCAGTCAAAGTGTTGTCCCAATTGTCACACAGGCCTATTTATCAACAGCTTTAACTGTACAAAATAAATGCCTAAAAATAAACTATTTACATATATTAAATAGTTTATTTTTTAGACATCTATTTACATATATTAAATAATAATCCTCTTCAGCTGGGAGCAGCTGTGGTTGAGAGGCTAGAGCAGTCATCCTCTAATGGGAGAGTTAGGGGTTCGATTCCACCAGCAGTCACATGCTGAAGTGTCCCTGGGCAAGACACTGAAACCCTCATTGTCTCTGATGTGTGTCCCATCGGTGTATGAACGTGATAAAGCACTGATTAATCTTTGTACAGATCTAGTAGAGTGCTGTTTGAATGGGTAAATGAGGCACAGATTGTGTAGTAAAGAGTTTTGAGTGTCTTGAAAGGCTCTGTGTAAGTACAGTCCATTCAGCTGCGCCACCTTCACGTTGGCAAGCGTGTGTGAACTGCTGTAGTTAGCCTCCACTTGGAACCTTGAAGCTCCCAGCTCCGAAAGACCTGACTCCTTCCTTGAAATAAACCACGGTTCAGAGCTCATTTAGCCGTGCTGTGTGCCTTTTAGAGGAACACAGAGGGGAAGCTCGACATTAATAAATCAGCAGTTTATCATATAGCTAAAGATACAGTCCTTAGCGACTAACAAGACGGCTAACGCTTTAGATTTTGAATTCAATTCTGGACTTGACAGGGAGCCAGTGGAGAGAAGCTAAAACTGGAGAGAGATGATCTCTCCTACTAACTCTCATTAAAACTCTGGTTGAAATATTTTAGATCAACTGAAGACTTTTTAAAGAAGTTTTTGGACATCCAGATAATAAACCATTGCAATAGTCCAGTCTAGACATAATAAATGCATGGACCAGTTCCCACCCTCATCTATGGTCATGAGCTTTGGGTTGTGACCGAAAGAACGAGATCTCGGATACAAGCGGCTGAAATGAGTTTTCTCCGCAGGGTGTCTGGACTCTCCCTTAGAGATAGGGTGAGAAGCTCGGTCATCCGGGAGGGACTCGGAGTAGAGCCGCTGCTTCTCCACATCGAGAGGAGCCAGTTGAGGTGGCTCGGGCATCTGGTTAGGATGCCTCCTGGACGCCTCCCTGGGGAGGTGTTCCGGGCATGTCCCACCGGGAGGAGGCCCAGAGGAAGACCCAGGACACGCTGGAGGGACTATGTTTCTCGGCTGGCCTGGGAACGCCTTGGGATTCCCCCAGAGGAGCTGCTCCATGTGGCTGGGGAGAGGGAAGTCTGGGCCTCCCTACTTAGGCTGCTACCCCCGCGACCCGACTCCGGATAAGCGGACGAAAATGGATGGAATGGATGGACCAGTTCCTTTTATCAGTCAGGTTCACTCGGTGCAACACTATTGCTATGGTAATTGTGCCCCCGCGCGATTACCTGAAGGAATACACTCACGCCTTTACGGCAGTGGGCGTCAGCGTCACCTCAGAGGCCCCGCCCTCTGGGTACTTAAGACGCTAGCGCCCATCCAACCGGTCTCTTTTTGCCCTTCACCTCGCTTAAACCTGAACTTCGTGGGACTTCTCTGTAGACACATTGCTCGTTAGAGGTGAGCTCGCTCCCTACGCTGAGCGTACAGAGAAATTTCCTGCGTATTGCTAGGCTGGCGAAAGCTAGTACAGCTCCTTTTTCTTTAACCTCGAAGTTTTTTCTCTTCTCTCTCTGCAGCTGCTTCGCTCAACGGCGCTAACTGTGTCACATCACTATCCTGCTAACGAGTAGCAGGCTAGCCAGCGAAAGCGACACGATGGAGGAGACGTCTCGGACGAGGATTTTAAAACAACTTGCTCTTTTCTTCTCGGACATGGCTCCCGAGAAGGGAAAGCGGAAACCCAGAATTCCAAAAAAGGCCAGCAGGCCAGCAAGTCCCAGCTCGCGCGCCTGCCCCAGCGGCTACGGATATTCCTTATCGGTGACGGACACCCACGAGGCCTGTCCTGTCTGCCTGGGGATGTTGCACACAAAAACAGCGTTGGACACCCCCGACTCCTGTCCACACTGCAACCAGATGCTGGAGGTGGCGAGGAGACACCGCGTGGACATCGTGGCCAAAGCCATGGGCGCAGCTACGGCGCCAACAGACCCGGATCTCACAGAAGCTCTCACTCCCACACCATAGCTCGAGAGCATGGGTCTGGAAGACAATGGACAGGTCGAATGGGGGGACAACTTGGACATGGCGGCTCCCGTCGGGGACTTGACAGCTGAATTTGACACTCGAGGCATGATGAACGCGGATGAGATCTCGTTAACAGCCTCAGGTGAAAATTCTGGTGAAGAAGCTGACATCGAGTACGAAGGGGAGGAAGAAGACCTCTCACGGAACCCGGCGCCAGTGCTACCAGAGACAGATACATCGATCCCCGCCCTGTTCGACTTGTGTAGCAGAGCGGCGGACGTGCTGCAGATCACGTGGCCAGAACCTCCACCTTGCCAACAGGTCACGAGGTTGGCAGGGAATTATTTTTATGCCAAGCAGCAGTCGACAACGAGGCACAGGATGCCAATCTTCCTGGATTTCCTCACGGAGCTTACTCGCACCTGGGCTGAACCCAGGGCTCCCATGCTGCTGCCGCTCTCCCAGTTCCTCGACGCGGCTGTAATGGAAGCAGCGGGAATCGCCAACTTGCCACAGATGGAGGACACGCTGGCGTCTCACCTGACCCCAGATCTTCTGGTACAAAAACAACTTTGCCCAGCAAAGCCTGCCACGCTTCAGTTGCACAGCTCGAAAAGTGCTATAGAGCTCAGGGCCTCGCGGCCTGTGCAATGAACGCCTCCGCCATGATACAGGCGTACCTGGCAGAGAAGCTGCAGGAGCTCCAGGTGACGACAGACAAACGGGCTTCGACTGAGGTGCTGGAGGATTCCCGTAGAGCCACTGACTTTGTGCTCCGCATGATGGGGACGGCAGCCATCGCACAGGGGAGATGCATGGCTGAAGTGGTCATCGCCCAGCGTCATCTGTGGATGACCCTGACGGACCTACCAGAAGGTCAGCGGTTCCCCTTTTTGCACCACCCAATCGAGCCGATGGGACTCTTTGGAAGGGCTCTGGAACGGATCCAGAGCAGGTTGGAGCAGAGGCAAAAACACGTTGAAGCCCTCCGTGAGGGGATGCCAAGAAAAACTTTTGCCTCCCCCCCAGGGACACCAGCGGGAGCAGACCCGTGCAGCCTCGACACCGCTCAGCCACATGTCGTCCCCTGCAGAAGAGGCCAGCTTACGACGGGGAGCAACGGCAGAGATCCCCAGCAGGTCCACCTCTGGCCGGTCAGTCCTGGTGCAAGAACAGATTTGTTCCTCGTCAAGCGGTCCCGCCGAGAACCTCTTTGACGAACCGTGATGGGAGACAGAAGCGGGCCTGACGAAGCGGGCCCTCTTCACAGCTTTGCTGGTTCGTCCGCCCACGGGATACGGGAACCTGGTTATTTCTACCCAGACTTTATTTGTAAAAGACTACGAAAAGCTGGTGACATTTATGTATGCACAAAACATAAGTGTTCTGCTATGTGTGAAATAAAGACTAAATGTTGTTGCACAAAACACAAAAATAAAAGTACTGAAGCACAGTTTGCCTTGGTTCTTGATTTTAAAAAAAAAAGAACAACAACATAGCGACCTTTTTAAAGACTGTCGCTATGAAGGGAGAGGGCTATCAACCCCCTCCCTCGCGGTGCATAGGGTGCCAGGTCAGAACAATGAACCCCAGCAGGGCGTCCCGGGACCGTCTGTAGCAGACAGACCTCACGGCGTCCGCGGGCGGGCAGGCCAGCTCAGCAACGGCCGGACGGGGGGAGTCAAATACTCACCCCCCACGTCGCAGGAGCTCGGGGGGCCCACAATACACAAACCCTCCGAGCTCACAGTGCATCCGCATGCCCGGAGGGCGTGTCTGCTGAACACTGAGGCCATGATGACATCCTGTCATGGCCCCCAAATGTAATTCAGCGAGTGACCGCACCGGTCCATGGGGGCGCTGCAGTTGCCTGCAAGCCCAGGCCGTGCACACATGCTGAAAGGGAAGACGCCAGTAATGCTGCAGAAATTGTCATTAAATGTTGTCACAATACAAGCAATGCACCCTGGCTGACTCGGATAATTTTTCCTCATGCCCAAGAGAGTCTGGACCTTGTGAATAGCCTATATGCCACGGGCTTCCGTTCCAGCACTCCCGCCGTCATTACACAGACGGTGCACTTCCGGTTAGCGGGAAAGGCACGAACATAAATAACTTAATACAATTAATAAAACATCTGCATACACACCAATAATATCTCCATACACATATAAAACCATATAAAATTATGGCGACGTTCCCCTTATGGATAGCCGCGATAAATCTTCGCCGAAACCCCCCCTCGGAACAGCTGTTCCCACCAGTGGGCGGACACAACGGAACTCGCGTGTAGTGCCGGTAGCGCGCAACCGCTTCCCGTTTCGGGTCGTTGGCATGGTCTGCTACTAGGAGTTAACGCTAGCAACAACGGCAGTGGATGGGAACCGGAAGTGGCGGATGTGTGTCGCATTTTACCGGAAGGACGTCACGACCCCCCGTGGCATACTGTATAGTCTATTGGTCCCGTTCTGTAGGTGCTGAACAGAAAAATACAATTTTTAAAGCTCTAAGCGCTCAAACTGAGAATGGCTTTCCAGCCTGTAAAACCAGCAGGCCACACACAATCAGTGGATCTGAAATATGTGACCAAGCTCAGTGCACAAGCCCAGCTGCACCTTTAAATAACGACCCCTCATCGGGAGGCTTTCAGCTCCGTCATAAAACTGCAGAAAATCCCTCTGATTCCACCACAGATTACCGTATTTCTGGGTGTACGGGTCATCACCAATTTTGGTCAAGGCATGTCCTTCAGGGAAGCGTGTCTTTTCAATACACTTCTGTCCGGAGAGCTCTCAACGGGGTCAGAGAGTGACCCTCACGCTCTCCCGATACCTCTTGGGCCCTTTCAAAGCAGCCATGCCCTGCGCACTATACGCGCTATTAAAAATGCATGCTCTGCAAATATGGCTAAGCAAGCGAACGTGCCCTGCTCCCCTCGGGTGAACAGGGAGGACCCTGATCAGCTCAGGGTGTCCAGCAACCCTAGGGTCCCAGAGGGACCCCCTAGTGTCCACAACAGACGCCTCACTGGGTCAAGCATTGTCCTGAGTGTTAAACAGCACGGCCGTATCCAAGGGGGGATGGGGAATGGTCCACAGAGACTGGACTGCCCAAGCCCTCTGGAAACAACAGGACACGAGATTTCTCATCAGCTTCCTGGAATTGAGGCCAGCTCACCTATCTGTGAAACACGAGCTGCTCATGTAGCGTGCCCCAGGGCTATTGTCACGGAAGGTGACGTGCACCCCGGGCAACTCGAACCACGAGACAGAGGCTCTCTCAGGAGGGCCTCTTCTAACCCCAGAACAGAGGCGGAACCAAAGGCTTGTGGACTAGATCTGGCCATGGTGCGGCCGGGCATCCGTAGGTCTGTCCGCCTGCAAAACCTGCATGCGCTACGACCTGTGCCTCTCGCTAAACGAAGCAAACGCAGACGCTCTGGCCCACGGCTGGCCAGCAGGGGCGCTACGTTGAACCTCTCCCCTCGCACCTCTAATTCAAGTGACGCGGGAACGCACATGCAAGGGAGACCCCTCCCTAATATTGTTGGCCCCCAGGTGGCCATGGGGCCCATGGCCCTCAGAGGTGTGCTCAATGCTGATACACTGGCAGCTGTTCCCCTTCTGGGACCTGCTGACTCAACCACACGAGCAACCTCTACATTTACGTCCAGGACTGTGGCAGATCTCAGCTTGGTTACTGAGAGGAACAAACTGATAGCCTCAGGCCTCCCTAGCAACGTGATAAACACGATCCAGGGAGCGAGAGCAGTGTCAACATAGTCTCTCTACGCTCGCAAATGGTGTGTTTTTGAAGCTTGGTGCACGGAAAGGAATATTGTTCCATATTCCTGTGACCTGGTCCAGCTTCTTACCTTTTTACAGGATCTGCTGGAAAAAGGCAGCTCATTTTCCACCATTAAGGTGTTTTTGTCAGCCATCTCGGCTTGCCACGAAGGCTGGGAAGGGAAAAACACCCGGTGCACACCCTCTCATGATACGGTTCATGAAGGACGTATTGAGGAAAAGACCCCCCAGAAGGACTCTGGCCCCTGACTGGGATCTCCAGTTAGTCTTGAATGCTCTTTGTGAGCTCCCATTCGAACCTCTGAGCAACATTAAGATAGGTTTGCTATCTTATAAAACTACTCTGCTCTTTGCTCAGCTAAACGCGTAGGTGACCTCCACGCTTTATCTGTGTACCCAATGTGTACAAAGTTTGCCCCTGATGGGTCAAAGGTCACCCTACGTCCTAACCCCGCATATGTCCCAAAGGTTCCAACTTTGAATGCCAGAAGTCTGGACTTTGAACTTTCTTAATTTCTTCCTGCTCCCGTCCTCACTGAGGAACAGAGGAGGTTGAGAGCACTCTGCCCCGTCAGGGCCTTACATTGAAAGAACAGCTGATTGGAGGAAAACAAACCAGCTGTTTGTATGTTTTGCTAACCCGGCTGCTGGCAGGGCCCTGTCAAAACAGTGTCTCTCACACTGGGTGACTGAGGCCATTAAAAGGGTGTACAGTAGCAAAGGTCAACAGGTGCCCTCTGGGGTACATGCCCACTCCACTCGAGGCTTGGCCGCCTCGTGGTCACTGTTCAAGGGCATACCAGTTGTAGACCTCTGTGCAGTTGCAAACTGGAGTTCAACAAACACGTTTGCAAAACATTACAGTTTGGACGTTACTGCATGTGACGTCACTCAGGCTGTCCTCTCTAACACACAGTAGAGAGCAGCCGAAAGAGGCCTAATGTATAAAGGCAGAAGTTCTCACAAGCATGCATTTTACTGAGCATTTCAAGGGCGTGAATGAATTACGTTCCCATAGCAATAGTGTTGCACTGAGTGAACCTGACTGATAAAGGGAACTGAAAGTTATGCACCATAACTCATGTTCCCTGAAGGAAGGGAACGAGGTGCAACACAGTTGGCCCTTTTCAATGCCAAAGCTCGGTGAAGTGCACTTTGAGACCGTTTGGATGGGCGCTAGCGCCTTAAATACCCAGAGGGTGGGGCCTCTGAGGTGACGCTGACGCCCACTGCCATAAAGGCGTGAGTGTATTCCTTCAGGTAATCACGCGGGGGACGCAATTCCCATAGCAATAGTGTTGCACATCGTTCCCTTCCTTCAGGGAACATGAGTTATGGTGCATAACTTTCAGTTTTTCAGCATCATTTTTGGACAAGATGTTTCTAATCTTAGTGATATTGCGCAGTTGGTGGAAAGCGGTTCTGGTAACTTTTTTAATGTGGGGGTTAAAGACATACCCTGATCAAAAATAACACCAAATATTTTTTACATTAGAACTAGAGGTCTAATTAATGCCATCCAGAGAAAAGACTGCAAAATATCCTGATGCATGCACAATAATCCAGATGGGAAAATCTAAAAAAGTTAAGTCTGGTCCTCTGGACGTGCAAAAAGAAAAATGTAGAAACGTTTCGTCTTTCATCCGAAAGACTTTTTCAGTCTGAGATGCTTCTTCTTCTTCTTCTTTTAGTTTAATGGCGGATTGCAAACAACGTTCAGGTGCATACCGCCACCTACTGAGCAAGAGTGTGTAGCTCATGGCCTCCTATTCCTATATTCTACTTTTAAGAACCATCAGCCTAACGATTGATCACTAACACCCTGATGGTTGTTTGCTATTCACAGAGGGCTGAGTGATACTAGCAATAACAGCATTGTAAGAGGGGGACAGTTGAACATGGAGGCCTCCACCTCTGTTTAATGACTGAAGCCCCCCAGTACACTCCCACGTACATACGTTCACGCGTACGTACGCACATACTGTACGCAGAGGGTTCAGCCATCATACTTGAGTATCCAACCTGAGCAGCTGCAGCGCAACTCCACAGACGAGGAGCGTTTACCAGTACCTACGGGACAAATTAAGGTTGCCAATTGGTCATTTGCTGACACGCCTACTGAATTGATTGACAGGTCGGAAGAAAAAAAAGGCGAGAGCTGGCATCTCCAGCTGCAGTGATGTTGTATGTTTATATGTTAACAAAAAGTTCTAAAAAAATAAAAAAAATAAACGGGGAGCACTGGTCCTGCAGCCCACACATCAGACCAGCTCACCAGGAAATCTCCAGAACCTCCCGTAGTCACGTTGGACCTGAGTTTAATTTGCTTGTGACAAATTTGTTCATTTCAGAGTCAGAGAGTCTTTATTGTCATATGCATCGCATGTAGTACATGTGATGAAATGAGATTATGTACACAGGGTCCCAGTTACATCAAACAACAAAAATTTAAGAGAAAAACAGCAATAACATCTAGGATATGAACTAAGAAAAACATCCAACTAGAAATACACTAAGCCCTAGAGTAATAGAAAAACGTCATTACAAACAGCAGCACGAACATGAGTCTTTATGAGCAGATGGTCACAGATGAACACAGCAACAAGAAAACAGATCAGCATCAGCATGATGTGATATTTCACAGTGATTATTCTTATTATTTATTTATTCATGAGTCTAACAGCCTCAGGGTAGAAGCTGTTCCTCAGTCTAGTGGTTCTACATTTGATGCTCCTCAACCTCCGTCCTGAGGGGAGTGGGGCAAAGAGTGTGTGTGCTGGGTGAGTGGGGTCTTTCATGATGCAGGTGGCTTTTTTCCTGCATCTCGAAGTGTAAATGTCTGTGATGGTGGGGAGACTGACTCCAACAGACTTCTGTGCAGCCTTCACCACTCTCTGCAAAGCTTTTCTTTCTGCAGCTGTGCAGCCTCCATGCCACACGTTGATGCTGGAGCACAGGATGCTCTCCACTGCACACCTGTAGAAGGAGGTGAGGACTGGGCTACTCAGACCAGCTCGTCTCAGCCGTCTGAGGAAGTAGAGTCTCTGATGACCTTTCTTGATCAGGCTGGTGGTGTTGTTGGTCCAGCTGAGATTATCATTCAAGTGTACCCCCAAGTACTTGTAGCTGGAGACCACTTCCACCACTGATCCACCTATGTTCAGTGGGGTGTGTGTTTGTTTGTTCCTTCTGAAGTCCACAATCATCTCCTTTGTCTTCTTCACATTCATGTGAAGGTTATTCTCTTTGCACCAGCTCTCCAGGTGTTCCACCTCCTGCCTGTAGCTGGACTCATCATTGTTTGTGATGCATCCCACCACCGCTGTATCATCTGCAAACTTTACAATATGACAGCCTGGATGTGTGGCTGTACAATCATATGTGAGCAGAGTGAACAGAAGGGGGCTCAACACACATCCTTGAGGAGAGCCAGTGCTGAGGGCAATGGTGGAGGAGGAGAAGTTGTGGATCCTCACTGACTGTGGTCTGTTTGTTAAAAATCTCATCATCTCAGTCATCATTTCAGTCATGGCGTCAACGGAGGAGGAAGAGATCACTGCCTTTTGGCAAAAAAGCAAAAGAATAAAACAGATCAG
>JBBPBX010013090.1:26340-43645 GCA_038048925.1 Garcialebias charrua
AAGCCCCACCTAAGATGCTTTACATGTACATGAAGTTATATATTTTTCCGTTTGTTCTGCATTTATTTAGCATTTTGCATTTTTCAGTTATCCTCTCTTGTGGAACCAATTCCCATTTATTTTGCATTTCTTTCATTTAACATCTCTTTTCTTTGTTTCCACAGCTCTTTTCTGCAGTCCTTCACATGGTTTCAAGGGTTCATTACTGTGGTTGTTCATAATAAAAGGTTTGTATGACTCGTGCACCTTAAGTTAAGTTACAGTATATAAAGGTTGAATGAATGAATGAATACCAGTATGCAAAACTATTGAAACTGAAATGAGTTTTACTTGTTTTAGCTCTTTACCACTGCAGATAAAATGCATATAAATAATTCACATTATGTGCATGCTGCAGCAGCAGAGAGAGCTACAGAACAGGAAAGGAAAATGACAAAACTAGAAAGTTCCTGCAGAAACTTTGACGGGGACTGCCACGTCACAGCGATTTAAAATGTTTGATTTGACAGTACAGTACTATGTGTTGAGGTTCGCGCTCAACTACCACTTGCCAGATTGGATTTTAATTACCGTATTCGTCGGCGTATAAGTCGCACCAGAGTATAAGTCGCACCAACCTAATTATGCCCAATTAAATGGAAAAATCAACGTATAAGTCGCACCGGCCTATAAGTCGCACCGGCCTATAGGTCGCACCTCACGTGAACTGGTGTTTTGCCCAAAATGGACTGGCTGCCAAATTGTTTGGAAGGACTTTTGACAAGATTATCACATAAAAACTACAGTATTTTGTTTGATGTGTCTTAGTTGAACTTTTCATTAATAAATGAACATTATTTTGGACTGGCTGCCAAATTGTTTGGAAGGACTTTTGACAAGATTATCACATAAAAACTACAGTATTTTGTTTGATGTGTCTTAGTTGAACTTTTCATTAATAAATGAACATTATTTTGGACTGGCTGCCAAATTGTTTGGAAGGACTTTTGACAAGATTATCACATAAAAACTACAGTATTTTGTTTGATGTGTCTTAGTTGAACTTTTCATTAATAAATGAACATAATTTTTGTATATTTTGTGTCTTTCATCATTTATCTTTAAAGATAAACACATAAAAATATATTTTTATTAGCTGACATTACAGTAAAAAACGTGTCTCAGTTTAAAATGATGACAGAAACAGATACTGTATTTATTTTATGGTTTTTATTTATTTATTCAAAACCATTGAAGTCTTCATCTTCTGTGTCACTGCACCATTTTTGGACCAGGCAGATGTCAACAGTGTAGGTACTGTAAAGGGTTTCTTAGCGCCCATAGCGGCCGAAACTGGTACTGCACCATTTTTGGAGTTTTTGACCAAAGTCAAATTATGACCAAAATATTGGAAAAATCGACGTATAAGTCGCACCGGCCTATAAGTCGCAGGGCTTAGAAATGTAGGCAAAAAGGTGCGACTTATACGCCGGAGAATACGGTAGTTTTATTTTGTCTTATGTCATGCATACACATCTTATCTTTTGTTTTATCTTTTATCTTGAGTTTTTGTCTTGTAATCTGTAAAGCACTTTGTGGTTTCTGATCTGTAAAAGGTGCTTTATAATGCCTCCTTTCCACTGTCACGGCGCGGGTCGGATAGTTCCGGCTCTACCCATGTTTGAGGTCTTTTCCACTAGTACTTCGTACCTGCTCTACCCGATAATTCTGGCCCTGCTTCTCAAGGGTTCCAAGCGAGCCAAGCTGTGATGTCAGAAAAACTGTCGGTTTCTGGGGACAAGCCCCCAGAAACCATCTTGGCTACAGCAAACTGGTTGGTCCACTGAAGTTGTTTACTTGGTGGGGTAGCTTCAGTTTGCTTTGGACTACTCTGACTGACGAAGCCCTCTGGAGTGAGGGTGAAACGTTTCTACTAAAAAGAAACTGTCCAGATGAACTGATTGAGAATGAGCGGATTTGATACCTGGACTATTGAGAATGAACTTTCTTGTCTTGAACCACTTTGGACATGTCTGCCTGCCTGGGAGGAGTCGACGAGGGACAAGCCCCCAGAAACCATCTTGGCTACAGCAAACTGGTTGGTCCACTTAAGTTGTTTACTTGGTGGGGTAGCTTCAGTTTGCTTTGGACTACTCTGACTGACGAAGCCCTCTGGAGTGAGGGTGAAACGTTTCTACTAAAAAGAAACTGTCCAGATGAACTGATTGAGAATGAGCGGATTTGATACCTGGACTATTGAGAATGAACTTTCTTGTCTTGAACCACTTTGGACATGTCTGCCTGCCTGGGAGGAGTCGACGAGGGACAAGCCCCCAGAAACCATCTTGGCTACAGCAAACTGGTTGGTCCACTTAAGTTGTTTACTTGGTGGGGTAGCTTCAGTTTGCTTTGGACTACTCTGACTGACGAAGCCCTCTGGAGTGAGGGTGAAACGTTTCTACTAAAAAGAAACTGTCCAGATGAACTGATTGAGAATGAGCGGATTTGATACCTGGACTATTGAGAATGAACTTTCTTGTCTTGAACCACTTTGGACATGTCTGCCTGCCTGGGAGGAGTCGACGAGGGACAAGCCCCCAGAAACCATCTTGGCTACAGCAAACTGGTTGGTCCACTTAAGTTGTTTACTTGGTGGGGTAGCTTCAGTTTGCTTTGGACTACTCTGACTGACGAAGCCCTCTGGAGTGAGGGTGAAACGTTTCTACTAAAAAGAAACTGTCCAGATGAACTGATTGAGAATGAGCGGATTTGATACCTGGACTATTGAGAATGAACTTTCTTGTCTTGAACCACTTTGGACATGTCTGCCTGCCTGGGAGGAGTCGACGAGGGACAAGCCCCCAGAAACCATCTTGGCTACAGCAAACTGGTTGGTCCACTTAAGTTGTTTACTTGGTGGGGTAGCTTCAGTTTGCTTTGGACTACTCTGACTGACGAAGCCCTCTGGAGTGAGGGTGAAACGTTTCTACTAAAAAGAAATTGTCCAGATGAACTGATTGAGAATGAGCGGATTTGATACCTGGACTATTGAGAATGAACTTTCTGGTCTTGAACCACTTTGGACATGTCTGCCTGCCTGGGAGGAGTCGACGAGGGACAAGCCCCCAGAAACCATCTTGGCTACAGCAAACTGGTTGGTCCACTTAAGTTGTTTACTTGGTGGGGTAGCTTCAGTTTGCTTTGGACTACTCTGACTGACGAAGCCCTCTGGAGTGAGGGTGAAACGTTTCTACTAAAAAGAAACTGTCCAGATGAACTGATTGAGAATGAGCGGATTTGATACCTGGACTATTGAGAATGAACTTTCTTGTCTTGAACCACTTTGGACATGTCTGCCTGCCTGGGAGGAGTCGACGAGGGACAAGCCCCCAGAAACCATCTTGGCTACAGCAAACTGGTTGGTCCACTTAAGTTGTTTACTTGGTGGGGTAGCTTCAGTTTGCTTTGGACTACTCTGACTGACGAAGCCCTCTGGAGTGAGGGTGAAACGTTTCTACTAAAAAGAAACTGTCCAGATTCATTCAACCTTTATTTAGTCAGGTAAATCTTTTGAACCTCATGGGCTCATTTACGAAAGCGACCTGCTAAAACTAAAGAACAATGAACAGCAGTGATAGAATTTCATTAAACAATAAACAAACAAACAATAAACAATAGAAAACAAAAAGAGAGAAAAAAAACAAAAGATTTTTTTTTTTTTTAACAAAGTATCAAAAAACTAGCAAAACATTATAAGGTAGACGTATAAAATCAAAGACAGGAACAAATCTGCATTGGTTTTTGCCAGGATTCCAACAGATTCTGAAAACCATTTAGGGAGGTCAGGGACGAGAGCTTCAGATCTTTTTGTAAGATATTCCATGAAGCAGGAGCAGAATAGATGAACTGATTGAGAATGAGCGGATTTGATACCTGGACTATTGAGAATGAACTTTCTTGTCTTGAACCACTTTGGACATGTCTGCCTGCCTGGGAGGAGTCGACGAGGGACAAGCCCCCAGAAACCATCTTGGCTACAGCAAACTGGTTGGTCCACTTAAGTTGTTTACTTGGTGGGGTAGCTTCAGTTTGCTTTGGACTACTCTGACTGACGAAGCCCTCTGGAGTGAGGGTGAAACGTTTCTACTAAAAAGAAACTGTCCAGATGAACTGATTGAGAATGAGCGGATTTGATACCTGGACTATTGAGAATGAACTTTCTTGTCTTGAACCACTTTGGACATGTCTGCCTGCCTGGGAGGAGTCGACGAGGGACAAGCCCCCAGAAACCATCTTGGCTACAGCAAACTGGTTGGTCCACTTAAGTTGTTTACTTGGTGGGGTAGCTTCAGTTTGCTTTGGACTACTCTGACTGACGAAGCCCTCTGGAGTGAGGGTGAAACGTTTCTACTAAAAAGAAACTGTCCAGATGAACTGATTGAGAATGAGCGGATTTGATACCTGGACTATTGAGAATGAACTTTCTTGTCTTGAACCACTTTGGACATGTCTGCCTGCCTGGGAGGAGTCGACGAGGGACAAGCCCCCAGAAACCATCTTGGCTACAGCAAACTGGTTGGTCCACTTAAGTTGTTTACTTGGTGGGGTAGCTTCAGTTTGCTTTGGACTACTCTGACTGACGAAGCCCTCTGGAGTGAGGGTGAAACGTTTCTACTAAAAAGAAACTGTCCAGATGAACTGATTGAGAATGAGCGGAAGAGCAAGACCCTTTTCAGGTGGATAATATTAGGAGGCTGCCTTTAGGCCGTCCCCAATCAACCAACATTGTGTCACAGCGGTTCCTGTCTACATTAAATGCTTGGTATTGAATAAAGAACATATATTGGCAGTTACCTTTCAAGAAAGTTTATTTGAGACCACTTTATCTTGAAATGTGAAAAATTTCAGATTTTGGTCCTATCTTGAAAATAACATTTTGATCCATTGTATGTGTCATCCTTTAGCGCTTGGAGTATGTGTTGAGAATGACTCATCTTCCATTACATCAAACTTTTTTCTTTCTTTTTTGCCTTTTATTGAAGATTATGGGGGTGGGGGGGGGAACATAGAATAACAAGGCATACAACAAAAACATAAGTTCACATTTGACATGATAAAACAGCAGAAATTATAAAGAAAAATAAAGTAAAATAAAACAGAACATGAACATTTTGAGGAAACAAAACAAAAAAAGTTCAAAATGCAAGAGGAGTTTCAAGTATTAAAATAAGCTATTAATATACTGGTACAGTATAAAGATTGGGCTTTTGGAAGGTTGCAGCATTTAAGCACTTCCTTCAATAAAATTACTTCACTTAAAAAATGTTTAACATGGGGGTAATTTTCAGGAAACGACATATTTGAATTAAAAAAAAAATAGCCAGGAGGATTAAATTATTACCATAATTTCAATCACCATCCACTTTTAACAGACCAAATTTAATTATAGTAAAATTTAAAGGTGTAATAGGGAATTTATATACAATCCAATTCTGATTTTTTTCTCTCCAAAAAACATTAATGAAGTTACAGTAAAAAAAAAAGGTGTTCTGCTGCCTCAATATCTGAACTACAGAATGCACAGGAATTGGTGTTTATATTAAATTTCTTTTGCAAAAAGTCATTACAAGGATAAATTTCATACATAATTTTGAAATTAAATTCTTTAGTTTTTTGTGGGAGTGAATAGGAAAGATATATATATTTTTTTAGATATTATAATTTTTAAACAAATGTTTTCTTCTCAGTGTACAGACGAAGAAAACTGAGGTCAGAGTATTCCTTGTGAATTTATGATTACATTTTCTGTCTATAAAATCACAACCATTTATAATCAAATATATATATATATATATATTTTTTTTGAGTAACAGTCAAATATGTAATCACACTTTTAACCATTTCAATCATAGCAGGAGGAATTCCATTACATCAAACTTCAGCATAATACTGTATCTGCAAATTTGAGTCACGGCCATTTCTTCTTTATTAAGATCAATTAGCTATGGTGGCCATTTTCATTTAGGTTTTAATTATCCAACTATTAGGCAAATCCAAATGGAAAGAAAAAGGGAAGCTTTTTGATATGTTTTTAAACTTTTTTCCAATGTGACTAGTAACATTTATCCATCCTTGTACTGTATGCTTGTACGCATGATTGTTTTTCCATCTTGTGAGTAGCTGGTGCCTCTCCATCAGTCGCTCTGTGAGAGGCGGCGTACATGCTGCAACTTCATCAGGGCCATATAAAGACTAACAATACAATTAATAATTCATGCCATCACTCACACCAAGTGACAATTTAATGTTACCAATTCACCTAACGTGCATGTTTTTGGGTTGTGGGGTGAAATGGAGAACATATCAGAGATTTTCACGTCCAACCTTTTCTGTTTGTTCCTGTAAACCAGGGGTGTCAAACAGGGCCGGCCCAAGGCATAAGCAAATGCCTCTTTTCCACCGCTCGGCTCGGGTTGGATCGGCTCAGGTCGGCTCAGTTCGGGTCGGGTCACATCTATGTTCTGTTTCCACAGCTTTTTTGTACCCCTTCTGTGGGCGGGGTCCAGAATCCTACTCGTCTTACCACATGGTGGCAGTAGTGTTCCTCAAGCTATTTACTACAGTACTAGCCACCACTAGAAGAAGAACACAATAAAGACTTTGTATCACATATTATCAATTCTATCAAAAACCACAAAGCTGATATTTTTCAAAAAAATCTAGTGTGATCACAACATGTTCATATACGAAATGTATCCTGTTGGAGTTATTTGAAATAAAATTCAATGTTTTATAGACATAAATGTGTCAACCTACGTCCATTATTTTCTACTTTGTATCACATATTATCAATTCTATCAAAAACCACATAGCTGATATTTTTCAAAAAAATCTAGTGTGATCACAACATGTTCATATACGAAATGTATCCTGTTGGAGTTATTTGAAATAAAATTCAATGTTTTATAGACATAAATGTGTCAACCTACGTCCATTATTTTCTACTTTGTTTCACATATTATCAATTCTATCAAAAACCACAAAGCTGATATTTTTCAAAAAAATCTAGTGTGATCACAACATGTTCATATACGAAATGTATCCTGTTGGAGTTATTTGAAATAAAATTCAATGTTTTATAGACATAAATGTGTCAACCTACGTCCATTATTTTCTACTTTGTTTCACATATTATCAATTCTATCAAAAACCACAAAGCTGATATTTTTCAAAAAAATCTAGTGTGATCACAACATGTTCATATACGAAATGTATCCTGTTGGAGTTATTTGAAATAAAATTCAATGTTTTATAGACATAAATGTGTCAACCTACGTCCATTATTTTCTACTTTGTTTCACATATTATCAATTCTATCAAAAACCACAAAGCTGATATTTTTCAAAAAAATCTAGTGTGATCACAACATGTTCATATACGAAATGTATCCTGTTGGAGTTATTTGAAATAAAATTCAATGTTTTATAGACATAAATGTGTCAACCTACGTCCATTATTTTCTACTTTGTTTCACATATTATCAATTCTATCAAAAACCACAAAGCTGATATTTTTCAAAAAAATCTAGTGTGATCACAACATGTTCATATACGAAATGTATCCTGTTGGAGTTATTTGAAATAAAATTCGAATTTTTATAATTTATTTTCGTTGTGCAAACACAGGTTTTGGAAAAAGTCAAAGCGAAACTACTTTAAATGCAGCACATTTGACCATACGTGACAATATTAAAGCGTGGTTAAGCTCAGGAGCCCTCGTACTATTAAAGTCAGCTATGAAATATATTTTATATCTGTTCATTGAGCTACATTTAAAGACATAAAGCCGCCCGCGCGCCGCGTGTTGCTCGTGGCGAACCTATTTTTTTAAAATCCTGCAGTTTTGAGCAGTACGTGATTTTATTAAGGACACGTTCAGCTGAAGACCCATCTTTGCTATAAATTTAAAAAATAATAATTGTTTTTACCGTGTTTATCATGTAAAAGTCCTGCAGTGATCGCGTCCCTCGCTTCCGTAAAAACAGCTCTCGTCTCCTCCTTCCTACTTCCGGAGCGGGTGAGCTCGCTTCAGTACCCCTCTGAAACCAGCCCGATAATCTCAGGAAATCTCGCGCGGCTCCGCTCGGAATAGCCGGTGGGAAAGGATGAAAGGGGGTCTCTGCGACGCACATATGACGTAACATCCGACCCGAGCCGACCGGTGGAAAAGGGGCATAAGCTGCTGCTTAGGGCCCCAGGGCCACTAGGGGACCCTAAGTGGAATTTAAAAAAATTAAGTAATGATTTATATTTTATTCTATTTAATATTTTAAGTTCAGTTTTACAAACTATTGCATATGTTTATATATAGTTTTAAGAACTAATTATTCAACGTTAAATTTATTTTTTCAAACCATTTACGTGGTTTCAAGTAAATGTTTACATTGTTTAAGTATTTCCTTGATATTTTATTTTTTTATTGTGTCTGTTTTTGCACAGCTTAATTTATATTTATGCATCTAAGTTATTTTATCTGTTAGTTGTTGATTTTGCACTACAAATTAGTTTGAACATTACTGTTGCAGTTCCTTGGAATCAAAGATAATAAACCAGATTACACTTTTGCTGTAAAATACAGTACATTGCATACAGGTGTTTTTTTGTTTGTTTGTTTGTTACTTTTAGTCAGAGTCAGAGAGAATTTATTGTCATTTGCACCGCATGTAGTACATGTGTTGAAAACGAGATTATGTACACAGGGTCCCAGTTACATCCAACAACAAATGCAAGAGAAAAACAATAATAACATCTAGGATTAACTAAGAGAGACATCAGCTAGTAATACACTAAGCCCTAATGTAGTAGAAAAACATCATTATAAACAGCAGCACGAACATGAGTCATTATGAGCAGATGGTCACAGATGAACGCAGCAACAAGAAACAGATCAGTATCAACATGATGTGACATTTTGCAGTGTTTATTCTTATTATTTATTTATTCATGAGTCTGACAGCCTCAGGGTAGAAGCTGTTCCTCAGTCTAGTGGTTCTACATTTGATGCTCCTCAACCTCCGTCCCGAGGGGAGTGGTGCAAAGAGTGAGTGTGCTGGGTGAGTGAGGTCTTTCATGATGCAGGTGGCTCTTTTTCTGCATCTGGAGGTGTAAATGTCTGTGATGGTGGGGAGACTGACTCCCACAGACTTCTGTGCAGCCTTCACCACTCTCTGTAGAGCTTTCCTCTCTGCAACTGTGCAGCCTCCATGCCACACGTTGATGCTGGAGCACAGGACGCTCTCCACTGCACACCTGTAGAACGAGGTGAGGACTGAGCTTCTCAGACCAGCTCGTCTCAGCCGTCTGAGGAAGTAGAGTCTCTGATGACCTTTCTTGATCAGGCTGGTGGTGTTGTTGCTCCAGCTGAGGTTATCATTCAAGTGTACACCCAGGTACTTGTAGCTGGAGACCACCTCCACCGCAGATCCACCTATATACAGTGGGGTGTGGGTGTGTTTGTTCCTTCTGAAGTCCACAATCTGAAGTCCACAATTTTAGTATATACCGGTACATTTAGGATAATGTAAACACAGGACTGTCAGAGTTACAACGAGTTTATGTTAGGTGGGTAAATGATCTGATCATCTGACTGTTGATTGCAGTAATCCACATTATTAACCCTTTTAAACCTAAGCCTCAAATTTCCGCCTGGCATTTTTTACTTGTTTTTCACTAGAAAATATGAAGATAATGTCCTATGGCCAAGTGTTTCAGCACATTTGTTCAGAATATTAAGATCTTTCAATATCTGGCATTATTTTACATTATACTTGTTACAAAACAACTATTAACATAGAGGGCCCCAAACCAAATTTGGCTTAGGGCCCCATGGAGGGCCGGCCCTGGTGTCAAACATACGGCCCGCGGGCCGGCCCGCCAGGGGGTTTAGTCCGCCCGAGGATAAATCTGAATTATTTTTTAAAAAGAATAAACGTTATTTTCTTAAAAATCTGCAGTTCCTATGTTGTCCGCTAGAGGCGCTGTGGTTTAGTCAGTTCCTATGTTGTCCTGCTCAAACAAAGCGGCTCTAGGACCCAGAGGCGCTGTGTTTTAGTCAGTTCAATCGCTTTACCCACTTTTTCTCTTGGAACGGACAGTCGGGCACCCTCATCAGCGGAATGTTCTTGTCAAAAATGAGAAAAGTGGACACAGAGTGTCGGATTTTTCAAGAAAAATGGACTTCTTCCTATACAGTATGTTCACGGAGGTGACTGGGAAACCCGTGTGCCTGGTGTGCAAGCAGCAGTGTTTCTAAGTTCCACAAAACTGTTTGTTGACTAAATGTTTTAAAACGTTGTGCAATCACTGTGATCAGTTTTTTAAATGTGTAATGCACTTAAATAAATGTTAAACTGAGTAAAAGTGTAAAAGGACAATTAATTTAATGTAAATATTTTTATAATTTATTTCGTCTTTGCACTAATACAAAGAAAAAAGTGGACATACTGTTCATTCTATGTAATTTTGGAATGAGTTTACTGGTCTGGCCCCCTTGAGATCAGATTAAGCTGTATGTGGCCCCCAGATCAAAATGAGTTTGACACCCCTGCTCTACACCATCTCGGCCCCTTATATGTTTATAAAATGGGAGGAAAACATTTCATGTCCAGTGAGTGACTGAATTGTGAAACTGAAATAAGTTATAATGTTATCTAACAACGACTTATCAGGATGTTACAAAATTAAATATAATAATAATAATAATAATAATAATAATAATAATAATAATAATAATAATAATAATAATAATAATAATAATAATAATAATAATAATGAATTCAATTTATAACGCACTTTTCATTAATGAAAATCTCAAATTGCTAATATATTATAATAGAAGGTCTTGCTCTATAAGTCACAGATTACAACTGAGACTTAGAAAATGCTGAATAAATACTGTATATGAGTTCCATGCTATTTCCACAAGTCTGACACAGATAAACAAATAACAACTGATTGCTATACAGATTGATGAGTGTTAGATCACATTTTTTGTGACATACTTAGCCCAGAATTGTACCCAACAGAATGTAGCCATCTCGAGGTTTGAGATTTTCTTTCTATAATACGAGGCCCTAAAACATTTTATTTGACCCTGGTTATGCTGCCGATTCATGAGTCAACTTCCAGGCTATAAATTATTTGGTTAAAAATGGAGTTTGAGCATCTGTCTAAGTTAAAAAGAATCAGAATAAGCTTTATTATCATTGTACCGAAATACAGTGAAATTATGTTTGTGCAGTCGTCCGAAAGATGGGCGGAGTTAACGTGGCTGATGCTAAAAAGCACGGCCCCTCATTATTTATCAGAATACTTTTAGATAGAAAATGTGTAAGAACCATAATGATAGAAAAACATGAATAATTCAAATATTTTAATATAAATTAAATATTTTAAAATTGAATTTCATTGCCACCTTTTGTAGGAACCCAAAAGCCTGATGTGTTAGCCAAATCTAGAAGTTAAGAAAACTGGAGGAAACACAGAGGGAAACTTGACTTTGCATGAAGTACACGCAAGACTGAAGATGAAGTGAAAGCTGATGAGGCTTTATGGACAAGAATTGTTGAGCGGAGTGGAAACACCTGGACAAAACAACAACTGAGAACAGGTGAGAGTGGGCGTGGCAGGAGCCGAGAAATAGAAACAGACACAGGAAGTGAACCGATGGCACAAGGTACACGGGGGGAAAATGGACGCCCTGGAAACAATAAAAAAATAAAATAAAGGAATTACATCAAAAGTCACAAACACCAACAGCTACAGCATAAAACCCAAGACAATTCCTGACAGTATGTAAACATAACTATTACACTGAAACTTGTATAGCATGCTTCAGATATAAAGCTCTCCTGGGTAAACGTGCATAATAAACTGACATAAAGTAGAGGTCTAGTGTTGGACTCCAGGCTCTCTGAGACAATCACAGTAGCAAACCAATCTGTCAAAACACTGTCCTTTTCCCCAGTCACACAAACATCAGATTTAATCTTCTTCACAAACCCTCATGGGCTGTCAAGACTACATTTTCTTGGGGATAGAGCTGAGACATTTGGAACAGCGTGAAATAAAGAGATTTGTCTCAATAAAATGCAGAACACTGGCTTCATGGTACAAAATGAGCAACAGATTATTCCAAAGAACTTGATGCAGCTGGACTATAAATTTTGTATAGTTAGAGTGAAATATAGGGAAACCGTATGAACCAAGGTGACAGCATTTCAACTAGGCTTTTGTATCATTGAGAAATAATATATCACAAAGCATGAAATGCGTGCAGAATTTGTAATTCCTTATTTATTTATTTAATTATTCACTTAAGTTCAATTTTAATTCACCCTATTTCCCTTACAGTGCAACACTGACCCTACTTGTGGAGTTGAATTTGTTCATAGTGTGGGGCAAGGTAAAGTAGGGCTATTGTTGTAGGGAAAAAAATCACAAACAATTAAACAGCACGGTGGTGCAACTGGTAGAGCTGCTGCTTCTCAGCAAGCAGGTTCCTGGTTCAAATCCCAGTCCAGGGGCCTTTATGGGTGGAGTTTGCATGTTATCTCTGTGCATGCATGTGTTTTCTCCTGTTACTCTGGTTTCCTCCCACAGACCAAAAAACATGCATGTTAGGCTGATTGGTAACTCTAGATTGTCCCTAGGTGTGAGTGAGATAGTGCATGGTTGTTTGTCTCATTTGTCTCTATGTGTCCCTGTGATGGACTTGAAACCTGACCAGTGTGTACCCCGCCCCTCGCACAGTGATTGCTAGACATGGGCACGAGTGACCCCCCGTGACCCAAAATGGAAGAAGCGTGTAAAAGATAATGGATGGATGTTCACATTTGTGATCATCTCTTTTATTGATTTCATCTTGAAATTTCAAATCAAGGACCATGCAGCAGTTATATAGGTATGACTAACTCATGAATGGGGACTTGGGTTTTACTGGTTATAGGTATTGTGAAGTATAATTATTTGACAAAAAGAGGACAAAAAGTGTGTTACTCTTTGAAAGAAGGCATACCACATGCTGCCTTTCATTTCAGAGTTTTAAGCTACAAAGTAAGATCAACTTATGATTAAAAGTCATAAAGTTACAGGTGTTTGGTACAACTTTAGCTCAACATATTTAAAACTGACTGAATTGAAGCTATTTTTGTGCTTTACAATGGCAGACAGTGGCTGTGGTCATTTTGTATTTAATGGACCTTAAGTTAATCAGTGATGATAGATACTTCCAATGATTACTTTCTGAGAGGTTCATTAAAATTTGCCCACTGGTACATGAGATATTTTGCTAACAGACAAATACAAACCAACAGAAAAAAACAACATCTTCCACCTTATGCCTTTGTTTTTTTCGGTGCCAGATAATGAAAAAAACTTTTTCAGTGGTTAACAGAAATACATCCCTGCTCTTTTATTTTGTATTTTCTTGTTTAGGGTTAGCGGTGGTAAACCATTCATACGTGAAATTATGTTGGTGGGAAAAAAGCTAACCTTGCGAGGTAAACACAGACGTATTTGGAATTCATTGTATCTTCAGGGGCTGATGCACTGAATGGCATTTTCCATGTTGAAAACCAAGTGCTCCAACTATTAAACAAATGCACAGCAGCTCAGTGTGGCCACACAAAAAAACAACCTTCCCTACAGTTTCCAGCATCTCCCAGCACAATTACTGCCAGTTTGCAAGCCATCAAATTCTCCTTGTGTCATCATCACATAATCAAAATGGAAGAAGGAAAAAACAACCACCGCTATAAGGCATTTCCACTTCCATAAAACAATTGAAAAACAGTGTGGTGCTTTTGTCTCTGTTATGACTGCAGCTGGGCCAAAACACTGCGTTTCTTTTGTGACATCATTAATGGCATGTTTTCTGAGTCAGTGCTGACTAATTTAAATAACAATGTAGCCCTATTTAATTTATTTTTCCTTTTATTTTCAGAAAATATGGTCTGAACTTTGTTTGAATGTGTTTTGCAGCCAATTAGTGGTGTAGTAGTACAGTCTGTCATTTCTTTTATACTTTTTGGGCTTTCTCAAGGGAACTCTAAATACACATGAATGTTCGTTAAAACACAAATGCGGAGAGAGGTAAGGTACACTGACTCCTGAATATGTTGCCTATTAGGATGTGAAGACAAAAAACTGTTTCCTCTCCATTTGTTCTGCGTTAGTATGTCCGGGAAAAGTATAAAGTAAATGACACACACACAAAAAAAAGATTCAAATCAAAATTTCAACTTCCTCTTGAGAGGAAGGCACAACACAAACAAAGTGCTTCATTTGGGATGAATTTCAATGAGTCCTTTCTGCATGAAGCAATCAGTTGCAAAGTTCCCCCTCCACCTTCCAAAGCTCTGAGGTCTCTTTGTAGAAAACGGAAAAGTATGAAAAGACATGGATCTATCCAAATTTGATGCTATTTTCCCAAACTTCCTGACTGTTTGTCCCAGTCAATACCATTTTTTCTTGGCTACATAACGTAAAACTGTCATATTTTGTCACTCAAGCCAAACATTTAGTCCAGCTCAAAATAACTGCAGAGAGATATGTTAGTGCCATGCAAGATTAATTGTGGCCAATTATCAGAAGGTGGACTATTGAACCAGTTTGTTGAAAGGGGAAAAAATGACTTTGGTATTTTGATGGACACCCACACCCACATACGCTGCTTTGCCACTTTGCAAATGTCAATGCTAGAAACCTTTAGTTTATTTTAGTTATACTTTTTATACTCTTTTTTTTATACTAGTATGCAAAAACTCAGGACAGTATTATGTTCATTAAATGTTTAATGTTTTAGTTTTAGAGTTGGTGTAAATTTTCATACTCTTATACCACTATGCAAAAAAACTCAGGACAGTGTTAGTTTTACTATTTTATGCTTATGTCTATTATTATATGTTTCAGTGTTTCAATGTTTAGATGTTTACTGTTGCACCGAGGGACTGAGAGAAACGCAATTTCGGTCCTGTGTATGTCCTGTACAGTACATATTGCAGATCTGACAATAAAGTTGACTTTGACTTTGACTTTGATGACCCTGCTGCACTTTTCTTTGTTTATTACCGTATCTTTCTTTTCTATCATGGTTGCTTTTTTTTATTATTATTCTCTTCGAAGGATTGGGAACATGGCTGGGAAAGCTGCCAACTTTGCAGAACTGATTATTCAGTCTCCTCCAACTCTTTACGCATCTCATATTCTGCTGCTCTTTCCTGTGTGCCCCACTCCGAAGGCAAGGGACCCTTCTCCATTATTTCCTCATCTGATCCTCCCAACCCACCACCCTTTCCCTTCCCAATGTACTCAGTGTTCATCATGGCTCAACCCCTCTTCTGTTAATCCTGCCTTTCTTCTGGCTCCATGGGACCTTTCAGCCGGTGGTTCACTTATGATATCAATCAGTTGCACAGCTAGAATATGAGTGGCCGTTTAGGCCACAATTCATTCTTGTTTTCATGTTCACTATCAGTCCCTTGCACTCACTGTGAAACTCTTTCATGTTTAAAATAAAATAAAAAAACTCACATTTACTATTGTAAGAATGAAAGTTGGAGTAATGAAATGTCTAATGTTTGGACATGTTTTGTTTTGAAAAGCGGATGTTATGAGAGGGAGACCAAATGTGAGGCGGGGAGGAGAATGGAAAAATAAATACATGGTCAACATTGAGAAAGAGCTCAGTCGTGTCTGTGGATTATTCTATAGTGGACAATCAGAATATCTGGACACCCACAAGTCTTACACTAGCAAAGGCTACATTCACTATCAAGCCCTTACGTTTACTAATGAAGTCCTTCACATTCACTACCAAAGACTCTTGCAATCACTTTCACACTCTCTTACATTTACTGTCAAAGTTCCTTACATTCACTGTCAAAGTCTCTCAAATATATTATTCAAGTCTTTCACATTTACTGTCAAAAGCTACCTGGATAACATTAGTTTATGGCTTCCAGAAGGTCCATAATTTGCTGAAGAATGAAAACAATGTCAGAAGGAACAAAACTTACTAAGAAACATGACATTGTTATGAACTACTACTGTTTTTTTTTATCCTGATGTATGTTCAATAATCTAGACTACTGTTTTTAATTAACCTTTTTTTCCTTTTAGACAGCATGATAGCAAATTATGAGGCCACCATAGCGTAGCTATGGCCATGTTGCTTCAGCATGGTTTAAAAGAGAGTTTAACATTAAATGTGAAAGACTTGGATAATAAATTTGAGACTTGGACAATACATTTGAGATTTTGATAGCAAATGTGAGACTTTGACAGTGAGTGTCGGTTGAAGCAAATGGCCACTTGTCCTGAGTCTGGTTCTGCTAAAGGTTTCTTCCTCATGAGGAAGTTTTTCCTATCCACTGTTGCCTTCGTGTTTGCTCAAGATGAGAGCTTGCGATGAAGTTAAACTCAAAGCACCCCTCAACAAATAATGTTATTATTGTACTTTTGATATGTATGAATGTTTCTGTACAGTGCTCTGAGATGACTTATGTTGTGACTTGGTGACATATAAATAAACTGAATTGAACTGAATGTAAGAAAGTGAATATGAAATACTTTTTTATAGTAAATGTGAGAATTTGATAGTAAATGCACAATATATTGATGACTGTGAGAGACTTTGACAGTGGATGTTAGAGACTGTGTTTAGTATTAAATGTGAGGGAGTTTGATAGTAAATGTAAGATTTGATAGTAAATGTGAAAGATTTTGACAGTGAATGTGACATCAATATTTCATGGCCTAAAATGCCTCTCATGTAGTGGACTTGTACATCTCCACATAAATGATCCTCTGAACTTTCTGCAGTTTGTTTTCCACTGTAAAGGCAAGTAACACCTGCAAATATGAAAACAGGCAGTCTTGATGTTTAAATCATCAAGTTCTGGAAGTAGTGAAAAACACGTTGATTTTAACGTGAGAATATTCTTGATTTTTTTTAATTGTGAAATTAGGGGGGAAATGGAAATGATGTTGAGATACACTCCTGAAAGACTAAACAAACTCTAACTTTCATGAACAGAACAGCTCCAAGTTGGTTCCTGGAGGCAAGACAAACTCAAGCCTGCTGGGATTGTTTATCTTTACAGATGTTCAGTGTTCCCCAAATTAAATATGATCTGAGATCATCGATGTAACATGAAATTCTGGTTGTCTTGTCAAACAAGACTCTTGCAGTTGCTTACTCTTGGGCCCTGTAGTATGACTCGGTGTTGGAGGGATGCAGGTGTCTATTGAAACGAAGCGCTATCTGG
>JBBPBX010013091.1:21995-40758 GCA_038048925.1 Garcialebias charrua
CACATA
The DNA here is from genome assembly GCA_038048925.1 of Garcialebias charrua. Lineage (NCBI taxonomy): Eukaryota > Metazoa > Chordata > Actinopteri > Cyprinodontiformes > Rivulidae > Garcialebias > Garcialebias charrua. The sequence goes on from JBBPBX010013091.1 coordinate 22,002, forward strand.
TTTATGCCGTGTGACAAACTCAAAACACAAATTTAATTTTACTTTACACGGTCTTTAAGGTTCATGCTCAATAATCCAGGTGAACACTCCAACAATGTTCAGTCAGCTCATCTGGACGGTTTCTTTTTTATTTTGTTGTTGTTGTTGAGAGATGTTAGGCTCTTCATCTGAAGGGCTTCATCAATCTGAGGAGTCACTCAGCCAGCCAGTTTGTTTGTGACTCCTCAGTTAGTTGAACATAAAAAATTAACAAACAAATAAATGTACAGCTGAAGAGCTGCTTGAAATGGTCCACCCCCTTCACATTTTCAGCTCTGCTATCAAACAACCACCCAGAAGTGTTGTTGCTTTAAATCTATATTGTACCCGAGGCAGTGGGGGGAGTAACTGTAGAGGCTGTGGGGATTGTTGAATAGGCATGAGACCGAGGGGCCGGGGGGCTGCGAGCTGGCAGCAGGATCAAACGCACCGGGGCCAGTCCTCATTAAGGAGCCCGGATGGGTTGGTGGGGGGATGATGGGAGCCGCAAGGCCCCCCAAGTGTCTTGGGACACAGCAGTGTGACTCTGTGTGTGAGGAGATTTGATCGAGAGCTTTCTTGCTTTGAATCTGTACAGACAAAAAAAAAAGTGGATATAACTGACAGCCTATGTTACATGGATTTACACACTGAGGAATGGGGGTGGGTCATTTCTTCAGCACTCAGCAGCACAAATGCAGCCAAAATATCTACAGAAAGTAATGGAGAATGAAGCCTCGGATATAGTCGCGCTTTGGTCCGCAAGCTGGAGCGCGCGTGCTGCGCGCGCACTGTGCATGCGTTTATAGTGTGGCACGGCAGCGCATGGCAAAGTGCTGTTCTTTTACTGACCAGCAGGTGGCAGTACCCTCTAAAACCTGTGCATATGTTGCAAGAAAGGGTGTAGAAGAAGAAATCTACCGTAGAAGAAGAACTGTTTGAAATCACACAACAAAAACAAATGGCTTTCCGCTCGCTCGGGGAATTTAAAACATTTGAATCACATAAAAAACATTCCTCCATGCGTCGCGACGCCGTTTCCACGACCACAGCGGCGCAGACAGCTGCAGGCTCTGGCGTGAAGGCTGTCGGTGAGGTCCCTACCCGACCTGTCAATCAATTCGGCGCGCGCGCTAGGCTTGCGGAGCTTCAAAATCTGGGAGGTGCACGACCACGCGCGAAACCAACGCGCTGGCCAAAGCGCGGGGGCGGGGACTTCGCGATTGCGTCACTTTGGCCACGCGCCCTATGCGACGCGTCAACTATATCCCAGGCTTAAAGGAGCTCAAGACTTCAAGATGTGGACAGAGAAAATCTAGTCTTCAGTCCAAACATCAAGAGAAAGAAGGCAAATGGCATCGGCTACTGTAACTGAGGGCACACATACAGTGAACACTCATGACAGGAAACGCTTCATGAAAGACTTCACAAGGCAGCTTTTCACAAACAGGAGGCACTGGCAACATTGGTTAGAGTCAAACAAAGCTAAAGGCTTCATTAAAACAAACCTCACAGCGGCCTTTTAGCGATTTGCTGTACGGTACACTGATATTCTCAGAACAGAAATGATACCGAACGATGGTGGTATAACGCTAACAGCTCAGATTTATTCATACAATATTTATAATCTAAGCTTTATTTAATCCATTATTTTAATCTACTTTGAAAAACAGAAACCTTATAACTCTGTTTTGTGTCTGTGTCAAAATTGAAAATATAAAAGTTTGTTATTCTTTGATAAACAAGAACAAACTGAAAAAATATATAATTATGGGTTTATTTTACACAATGAATATTAAACATCAGAAATTTAATGCATCTGGAAAACTAATTCTCATTCATATAATTCTGCTGCTGTTTCCCCCCAAAACTGATCAAATTTGGATTTTTATTTTATTTTATTCAGCTTGAAGTACATAATGTTTTCTGTTGTTCCTTTTTATTATTTTTGATGATATTATTGTTTTGGGTATTTCATGACATATAGCTGAATATTTTTAGGTGTAAAGGCAGAACATTGGATACATTAGTTCATTAAGAAAAGTTAGCGATTTAATAATTTTACCAAATAGAAAGTGGTATTAAAAACTAATTTAATAGTTTGCGTGGCGTAGTGGTAATGGCAGTCGTCCCCCGATCGGAAGGTTGGAGGTTCGAATCCCGGTTCCCCACACCATGTGTCGTTGTGTCCCTGGGCAAGACACTTAACCCCGAGTTGCTCCCGGTAGGACTGGAAGGCGCCTTGCATGGCAGTCGCCGCTACCGGTGTATGAATGTGTGTATGAATGGGTGGATGGTTGGTATTGTAAAGCGCTTTGGGGCTCCTCACAGGGGGCTGGAAAGCGCTATATAAATAAACTCCATTTACCATTTAATTTATCCCGAGGTCACTGAGAATGTGAAACTTTCAGTCAATCCAACCACCAGCTCAAATTCAAACTTTTTAAAAAAATGTTTAACAACAGCAAAAAAACATTAGTCCAACATGTGAAAAACAGAGGATTGCCAACATTAATGTATTATTTCCCAAATATCAATTAAATAAATGTTGGTAACAATTTATTTATTTGCTCTTGAAATATATAAATTGAAAATGAAACTATCAATCTCCTACTAGGAGAAAACTTAAGAATGATTAGGACTCCTGGGTCTATAAATATTTGAACATATCAATTTGGTAGTTGAGATATTTGCAAATGAAAATTTCATAAAGAGATTTGCAGACTGCCAGAGAGGAATGTTTTTAAAACCTTTAGATCTGATGGAAAAACTATTTTTAAAGAAGTGATCTGTGTCTGATAGAACGGTCTGAATCATTTCTGACCGACCTCTTCATTTTATACAACATTTCTTTAAAGACAGCAGCCTCAGTCCAGCTGGCCAATATGGAAATCATGCAGAGGGCTTAAAGCACAGAAGAAGTGCTGGAGTGTCCATTTGTTCAGCGCACATCAACATGCACAAACAGCTTCTCCAGCAAAGACAGCGATGAAGCACGGAAGAAAAAAGAGGAAACGCTCCTGATGGAGGTTTAAAGTGACTTACTGCAGTGGCAAGCAGACCAACCCAGCTGGAAATAAAACAACTACCGTAAGCAGTTTTCTTATCACCAACCCGCCCTGTGTGGGCTCCATTTTCTGAACTCAGTCCATTAAAGCACTGGTCCAGGTCCAGTTAGGGGCTCTGTGCAGATAGCTGGAGGCCACTTTCACAGAAACACTGGTCTGTGCTGAGGCTTTGACATGAGAAGCTTGAGCCCAGTGGTGCTCAGAGGAGAGAGCAGAATGCTGCAACATTTCTCAGCTGGTGAAAAGTCTGAGGTTTCCTAGCTAAAAAAAAAAAAGAGCGTGTTTGATTATTTATTTCTTGAAGAACAAATGTCACGTCTTTTGTCCCCGTCAAGCTTCTTGACCAAACTGGCCTTCTTACAGAGAGCACACCAAGCCAAAAAGGCTGCTCTGGTCTTCTGTCTAATTTAAATCAACTTTTTAGTCACATTTCCAGTCCTGGATCACAGCCACAGCGTCACACAGGAGGTGCCTTTTGGAGGCCAAAGCATATTTGAACAAGTGGTGAAACTAGAGACAATGATCTGCTTAGGACAAACTACAAATGAGCTTTGCACACACAATTCTCAGGCTGAAGCTGTCCGTCAAACACGCAGCACGGCGTTAGGCAAAGGTTGTCACTATTTCTAAGGATTTAGAGGAGTAACGCTGCTCAAACTGAGATTTACCAAGTGTCACTGGATGAATGTCCTCAGGGGTACATTCCTGTCAGATGTCCGTACCCTGATGGATGTTTAACCCCTTGAAGGTTACGTTTCCATCAGATAGAGAGAAATTCCAGCTTTGAATTGTGACTTCCTGAAACACTCAGTAATTTCCTTCTGACAGCATTTCACATGTTATCTTGTGTGCCAGAGGATCCAGGCTAATCTCACACTTTCAAATCTAATAGCTGATGTATTTTTATAAACAAAGAAAGCTTTGATTTAAACTGAGTGCCATAAACATGCATTTTGCTTAGAACACCCACTCTGACTACGTATTAGACTGTTCTGTGTCCAAAGTAATGAGAGATTTAATTTGATTTTTTAACAACTGTTCCTGCACAGGACATCTAGTTATTTTAAGATTCTTGGCATTCTTACATGTACAACTGATTTGGAGCAATATCCACACATTTACTATTATTGTGTAAAGGTCAGGGAACTGTGTGTCCAATGCAAAATCCCAACATTGAAGCTGTTATTTCTAGCATTTAGTTATGCAGTAAAGAGGCTGCACAGAAGATGTTGGAGTCAGTCTCACCACCATCACAGACATTTACACCTCCAGATGCAGGAAGAGAGACACCTGCATCATGAAGGACCCCACTCACCCAGCACACACACTTTTTACCACGCTCCCCTCAGGAAGGAGGTTGAGGAGCATCAAATGTAGAACCACTAGACTGAGGAACAGCTTCTACCCTGAGGCTGTTAGACTCATGAATAAATAAATATTGCTGCTGATCTGTTTCATGTTGCTGCTGATCTGTTTCATGTTGCTGCTGATCTGTTTCATGTTGCTGCTGATCTGTTTCATGTTGCTGCTGATCTGTTTCATGTTGCTGCTGATCTGTTTCATGTTGCTGCTGATCTGTTTCATGTTGCTGCTGATCTGTTTCATGTTGCTGCTGATCTGTTTCATGTTGCTGCTGATCTGTTTCATGTTGCTGCTGATCTGTTTCATGTTGCTGCTGATCTGTTTCATGTTGCTGCTGATCTGTTTCATGTTGCTGCTGATCTGTTTCATGTTGCTGCTGATCTGTTTCATGTTGCTGCTGATCTGTTTCATGTTGCTGCTGATCTGTTTCATGTTGCTGCTGATCTGTTTCATGTTGCTGCTGATCTGTTTCATGTTGCTGCTGATCTGTTTCATGTTGCTGCTGATCTGTTTCATGTTGCTGCTGATCTGTTTCATGTTGCTGCTGATCTGTTTCATGTTGCTGCTGATCTGTTTCATGTTGCTGCTGATCTGTTTCATGTTGCTGCTGATCTGTTTCATGTTGCTGCTGATCTGTTTCATGTTGCTGCTGATCTGTTTCATGTTGCTGCTGATCTGTTTCATGTTGCTGCTGATCTGTTTCATGTTGCTGCTGATCTGTTTCATGTTGCTGCTGATCTGTTTCATGTTGCTGCTGATCTGTTTCATGTTGCTGCTGATCTGTTTCATGTTGCTGCTGATCTGTTTCATGTTGCTGCTGATCTGTTTCATGTTGCTGCTGATCTGTTTCATGTTGCTGCTGATCTGTTTCATGTTGCTGCTGATCTGTTTCATGTTGCTGCTGATCTGTTTCATGTTGCTGCTGATCTGTTTCATGTTGCTGCTGATCTGTTTCATGTTGCTGCTGATCTGTTTCATGTTGCTGCTGATCTGTTTCATGTTGCTGCTGATCTGTTTCATGTTGCTGCTGATCTGTTTCATGTTGCTGCTGATCTGTTTCATGTTGCTGCTGATCTGTTTCATGTTGCTGCTGATCTGTTTCATGTTGCTGCTGATCTGTTTCATGTTGCTGCTGATCTGTTTCATGTTGCTGCTGATCTGTTTCATGTTGCTGCTGATCTGTTTCATGTTGCTGCTGATCTGTTTCATGTTGCTGCTGATCTGTTTCATGTTGCTGCTGATCTGTTTCATGTTGCTGCTGATCTGTTTCATGTTGCTGCTGATCTGTTTCATGTTGCTGCTGATCTGTTTCATGTTGCTGCTGATCTGTTTCATGTTGCTGCTGATCTGTTTCATGTTGCTGCTGATCTGTTTCATGTTGCTGCTGATCTGTTTCATGTTGCTGCTGATCTGTTTCATGTTGCTGCTGATCTGTTTCATGTTGCTGCTGATCTGTTTCATGTTGCTGCTGATCTGTTTCATGTTGCTGCTGATCTGTTTCATGTTGCTGCTGATCTGTTTCATGTTGCTGCTGATCTGTTTCATGTTGCTGCTGATCTGTTTCATGTTGCTGCTGATCTGTTTCATGTTGCTGCTGATCTGTTTCATGTTGCTGCTGATCTGTTTCATGTTGCTGCTGATCTGTTTCATGTTGCTGCTGATCTGTTTCATGTTGCTGCTGATCTGTTTCATGTTGCTGCTGATCTGTTTCATGTTGCTGCTGATCTGTTTCATGTTGCTGCTGATCTGTTTCATGTTGCTGCTGATCTGTTTCATGTTGCTGCTGATCTGTTTCATGTTGCTGCTGATCTGTTTCATGTTGCTGCTGATCTGTTTCATGTTGCTGCTGATCTGTTTCATGTTGCTGCTGATCTGTTTCATGTTGCTGCTGATCTGTTTCATGTTGCTGCTGATCTGTTTCATGTTGCTGCTGATCTGTTTCATGTTGCTGCTGATCTGTTTCATGTTGCTGCTGATCTGTTTCATGTTGCTGCTGATCTGTTTCATGTTGCTGCTGATCTGTTTCATGTTGCTGCTGATCTGTTTCATGTTGCTGCTGATCTGTTTCATGTTGCTGCTGATCTGTTTCATGTTGCTGCTGATCTGTTTCATGTTGCTGCTGATCTGTTTCATGTTGCTGCTGATCTGTTTCATGTTGCTGCTGATCTGTTTCATGTTGCTGCTGATCTGTTTCATGTTGCTGCTGATCTGTTTCATGTTGCTGCTGATCTGTTTCATGTTGCTGCTGATCTGTTTCATGTTGCTGCTGATCTGTTTCATGTTGCTGCTGATCTGTTTCATGTTGCTGCTGATCTGTTTCATGTTGCTGCTGATCTGTTTCATGTTGCTGCTGATCTGTTTCATGTTGCTGCTGATCTGTTTCATGTTGCTGCTGATCTGTTTCATGTTGCTGCTGATCTGTTTCATGTTGCTGCTGATCTGTTTCATGTTGCTGCTGATCTGTTTCATGTTGCTGCTGATCTGTTTCATGTTGCTGCTGATCTGTTTCATGTTGCTGCTGATCTGTTTCATGTTGCTGCTGATCTGTTTCATGTTGCTGCTGATCTGTTTCATGTTGCTGCTGATCTGTTTCATGTTGCTGCTGATCTGTTTCATGTTGCTGCTGATCTGTTTCATGTTGCTGCTGATCTGTTTCATGTTGCTGCTGATCTGTTTCATGTTGCTGCTGATCTGTTTCATGTTGCTGCTGATCTGTTTCATGTTGCTGCTGATCTGTTTCATGTTGCTGCTGATCTGTTTCATGTTGCTGCTGATCTGCTTCATGTTGCTGCTGATCTGCTTCATGTTGTTGCTGATCTGTTTCATGTTGTTGCTGATCTGTTTCATGCTCTGCACATGGGACAGGAAGACTGCACTGTATTAAGGAGTATGACCGTGGCATTATTGTGAGATTTTGGGGAACAACCTCCTTCCCTCAGAACATTGAAGATGGGTCATGGCTGGGTCTTCCAACATGACAATGACCTGAAGCACACAACCAGGAGAACCAAGGAGTGGCTCCGTAAGAAACATATCAAGGTTCTGGAGGGGCCTAGTCAGTCTCCAGACCTAAAGCCTATCCACAATATTCCTGAGGGTGTCACTGTAGAAACGAATGTGCATTGTACTTCTTGTCCGACACCGGAAGTGCCTGTATTCCATAGGCGGAGTATGGATCGCGGGTGTTTTTGAAAGTTATTTTCATTCATTTTATCGGAGCAAACACAGCTTTTGTTTAAACGGAACGTTTACTGAAATGTCCTACCGGGGTTCAGGTACCTGCTGTGCTGTTCGCGGCTGCACCAACAACCGGACCAAGCTAAATCTTTGGCTAAAACAACAGTGTTTTCAACACGGACCCAAAACAAAGAAAGAGTGTTCCTGCATCCTTCTCTATGGCTGTGTCTGCGCGATCAGGTAACATCTGTAATTTCTTTTTATTCAGGGAGGGTTTATTAATGAGAGTTTTGGATGATTTACTGTCTTAAAACGATATATGTCAGACGCGACCGGTATTTTTAGCCGAGATAGCTGCTAATAAACCTTAGCCGAGAGGCCGGAGCAAACGCGTTCGCTATTTATGTAGTTTTAAATTATGTCTGCGCGATCAGGTAACATCTGTAATTTCTTTTTATTTGTCCCTCCTCTTTTAACAAAACGAGTGGTGTTCCCACATTTTTAATGAACTAAAACAACAAAGTTTGGACTGTCTTCAACTGTATTACTCGCATGTAAACAAACGGTGTTTCCGGTCAACCGGATCGTGTGCACATTTCGCGCAAAGCGTCATGGGGCGTAGGAATAAGGTGGATAGAAAATCTTTAGAGGGAGCTCAAACTCTGTTTCTCAGAGACAGTCCAGAAACCTGCTGATCTAGAGAAGATCTGTGGAGGAATGGACCAAACTCCTGCTGCTGCTGTGTGAAGAAACCTGGAGAAAAACTACAGGAAACCTTTGACCTCTGTAACTGCAGACAATAGCTACTGTAACAAATATTAACATTGATTTTCACAGGTGTTCAAATACTTATTTGCAACAGTAACACACAAATAAATTGTTAAAAAATCATACATTGTGATTTCTGGATTTTTTAAAATATATTTTAGATTATGTCTCTCCCAGTGGACATGCACCTAAGATGAAAATTTCAGACCCCTCCATGATTTCTAAGTGGGAGAACTTGCAAAATCACAAGGTGTTCAAATACTTATTTTCCTCACTACATTCAGAAACTTTCATTGAGTACATGCAGTTCTTGTGCTTGTTGACAAATTTCTCTATAAACTTCTGATAATCATATTTGAGGTGGAACTAAATGAAACATTTTCCTCTAATGCAGCTTTAGTAAAAATCAGGAGTCGCAGCTGAACAGCAGATGCTAAAACTTTCCTGAAAGAAACAGTCCAGAGGACCCGACTTAACTTTGTTGGGTTTCCTGAAAGATGTTCCCCTCCATCAAACAGGGTGTTGCTTTGCTTTTCTAGAAATCCTACAAGCAGGTTTTAAAATCCAAGGTCTGTTTGTCTTCCAGACATTAACTTGAACTCTCTGGATCCTTTTCTATTTCCAAATGCAGTGTGAAGTGAGGACACCGTTTCTCTCAGCCTCATCTTATGAGCATCAATAATTCAAACCTTCAATTTGCTGCTTAGAGAACGTAATTGCGGCTGACTGTCGGGAAAAAAAACTTAAAACGCTTTAAACCTTGCATTTTGTGAGCTTTGTGAGCAAATCATAACCCTAACAATCTAATTAAGGTCTGAACTCTGTAGAAATGATGTGGAAGATCAAACTTCTTGGGGCTCAAAGACCTCTCCATATCAAACTGAGCTCAACTAAACAACCCACTGAAATGTTATTAAGACTGATTCATCACTTGCTTTTTGATTTAGATAAGCTCATTATCTACTTAGTTAAATAGTGAAGCACTGCCCACATGTTACTGTACACTCTGCAGTTTGAAAACTTTCAGCTGTCATTAACGTTGGGGGGCTTATCGTTACTGTGACCACTGTCTTGGAGGTGAAGGGCTGTTTTGAATAGGAAAAAAGTGCTATCATCAGGATCAGTAAAAGTAATTTCATGCCCCAGAGTTTGTAAGCTCCCATTAACTGGGACAGTAAACTGGATCCTCCACACCCAGACAGTATGCCTCCACATCTCTCTCGCTCTGAACTGTAAAACTTCAACGCTCGTCTGTTTCAGGTCATTAGGGGCCAAGATGGTGTAGTGGCAGGGCTTCCGACTTGGGACCCGAAGGACCCAGGTTCGAACCCCGGCCACTACACACCTTGGGGTGTCTATGAGTGCACATCTATTTCCCCAGCTCCCCGGGCGCTTTCTATGGCTGCTCACTGCACCACCTGGTGGTGATTGGGTTAAATGCAGAGACGAATTTCGTCTGTCAAGTATGGGAAACATACACAGATGACAGAAATGGGCATTTATTTATTTATAAGAGCAGACGACGGTGAACGAGGCGGCACTTTACTACAAATGTGACTGTGTTCACATCACCGCTCAGTGACGATGAATGTGCTCATTACACCTTCTCTTAGGTTTTCTTTTATTTTGACGGGAACTGGACTGAACACTGAGCTCCGTCACGAGTTATAATGAAGTTCTGCGAATGAGGCTTCCTTTTCAGAAATAATTGGGTAGTTTTGTTGGAGCATTGCATAAGTCCTGGGCATCAGAACACAACAGTTTTCCACAGATAGTTAGAATTTATAAGAAGATAATTAGGCTGCAGACAAAGTCCCTGCTGTGCTTCCAAAAGTCTGCAAGCCAGTGTCACATGGAGAACATCCTTATGCTGTACTTCTTTGTTCATATATGTAACAAGGAAAATCATTATCTAAACAGCATTTTATCCACATGAAGGACACATGTGAGGTTAGCAATGATATGAATAAAATCTGTCAGTGGCCAGGTCAAGCCAGGTCTTCACGTCGCATTATATGATGATGACGACCGATTCTCCACTTGACCTTTTAGCTTCAAAGACCACAAAGGTCAGCTTCAAATCATCTTTAAACACAAGACGATCAGTGTGTATGAGAGCCCGCTTTGCCTCAGGCAGGCAAAACAAGCAGCCTATACTGTGGATGGAGACTTTTTCCCACACATTAAAGCAAAAACACACGATCAAACTGTCTGTGTGCTTTTGTGACACATCGACGACAAGAACAGATGCAGAGCGTCATGTTCAAACTCATTTGGTCCAGAACCCCTGAACATTTCATGAACAATAAAAAAGGCTTTTAGTCATCTACTGGGCAATATAAAACTCACTTTCAAACCATTGTGTGACTGAAAGGGGACTAAAGATGGACTCGCCTGCCATTAAACAGTAGTTCAAAATGTAAAGCTGTGGTTCGTTCCACAAACTGCATCTGGAGGCACTGCAGGGAAGAAAGGCCTCCTGTCCTTCAACAGAGCATCGCATTGTGAGACGACAAGGGACAGAGCAAGGTTTGGCCAAGCTATTAACACTGCAGGCACTTGGCAGAATCACTGAGCATAACCACAAAGGGTTTTAGCTTAGTCAATAGTTTGTGCAAAACCAAACACAAGTGTACCTCCGTTTCTAGTTATGATTGTTACGTAACATGAAGGTCATTTGCAAATTTTCACAACTTGTTCTGCTGTGATCACATTAAAAGACAAATTATTATGTTATGTTTTACAAATACCAAGTGCTTCCAGATTCAATGTTCACATCGTCTCAGCAAGAATTGAGTCATTTTTGATGTCCCAAGTACAATAATTTACTAAATATTCCTCTAAATACCATAAAAAGCACCAGCTTGACATAAAAAACAGGCCATCATTAATTAACATTTTGACATGATTGGCTACAATGTTGAACTCTAGGCCTGATGTGGTGTATTAATCAAAAGGTGACATCATTATAACTACCGGTATATCATTATTTGTATATAATAAATACTGTATGAGAAGTCCTTTGAGTAATATCTTTACAGAAGTTCTTATTTTTTCTTTTACAATATAGAAACATCCATCCATCCATCCATCTTCTTCCGCTTATATACTATATATATATATATATATATCTATATTCCGCAATATAGAAACATGAAAACAGTCAATTTTTTTTTTCTCTCCACAGTTTTCCAAATTGGCAACAAAAAAAACAAAAAAAAATCCAGACATTTCTACCTTTTAAGCAGCAGCAGTAGAAGAAATATTTTCATTAAAGAGCACTTCACTCTCAGACTGCAGGTTTACTTGTGTTTCCAAACGTAGAATGGGAGGAAGATCTTTCAGTTGTCAGGCTCCTCTCTTGTGGAACCAACTTCCAGTTTCTGTCCATAAGGCCGACACATTGTCCAGTTTGAAGACTGGGATTAACACTTTACTTTTTCATAAATCATATAGTTAGAGTTGGCTTGGGTTTCCTGACCTATTCCTAATAAGTATAAGTGCTATGTGTTGTCATCATTGTATGTTCCCATACAATGGCAAAATTAGTTCTCTGCATTTAACCCATTGCACCTTCTTATGCTGCTATAGACTTAGACTACTAGAGGACAAACTGACCTAATGTCATTACATGAATAGTTACAAATGAATAGTTTGTATTTGTTATTACAGGGAGTCCTCGACTTACGTCACCCCCGACCTACGGCAACTCGGACTTACGAAAGCACTGTAAAAAATTTTTTAAATAAATTAATACATGTACAGTACTGTACAGTCACCAAGCACTTAGCCTATCCTAACACAGTTTTTAAAGATGATGGCGTGAGTTGAATTGTCTCCCTCCTCCCTAGCAGGCTCCATTCACATAAAGGGATGCTACTTTCATTTTATGTGAAAGGTTGACAATTCAACTCACTCCTTCATCTTTAAAAACTGTGTTAGGATAGGCTAAGTGCTTGGTGACTGTACAATACTGTACATGTATTCATTTGTTTAAAAAATATATATATATTTTTTTGTATGTGATCCGACTTACGTCATTTTCGACATACGAACGGTCTTTAGGTTCGGAACTCGTTCGTAAGTCGAGGACTCCCTGTATTTCTATGCAACATATGAGGGGAGGGGGAGTTGTCTTTCCTCTTAGAGCGGGACCTGCTCCCCTCCATTCTGGACCTGTCATTATGTGTTTGTCTCTCCTTCCTGTCCTCTCAAACCCAGCCCGTTGAAGCAGATGGCCGCTCGTCCTGAGCCTGGTTCTGCTGGAGGTTTCTTCCTGTTAAAAAGGGAGTTTTTTCTTTCCACTGTTTCCTTTGTGCTTGCTCAGGATGGGACACTGTGATGAAGTGAAGACTCTATGCAATCTGCTGGATTCCTTCTTTTCTTGGATAAATAATGTTACTACCGTATTCTTCGTTGTATTATACGCAGTATTTTTGCTCATTTGAATGTCCTGCGTATTAAACACTGAAGAGTATTATTTATGGATTTTTTCCCATATTTTTAGACCCATTTTTTGCTCTGATTCTTCGTTTTTCATTTTTGGCAAAAATGGTGCAGTACCAGTTTCGGCCGCTATACGGGCGCTGTAGGCAGCAGCCAGCAGAGGACTCAGAGAGTGAAGAGGAAGAGGGGCCACTTCCAGAAGTTTCTACTTGCTGTGTCCGAAAAAAGCCTCCTTTGGTCGGACTGATGACTCTGTCGCTGCCCGCTCCCTGCTGTGGATGTAGCTGTTTTTGTTTGCAAGATACCACTCATAAACCACACCGCAGATTTTTAAATCCAGCTGATTTCACATTTGGTTCAGCTCAGGAGCCCGTCTGCTATAGTGAGGTAAGAAATATATTTTTAAGCGTTTATTTACAGTATTTTCTGGTGTATAGGTCGTACCTGTGTATAGGTCGCATTGTCCAATTATCACCAATAGATTGGAAAAATCCCTAGATAGGTCGCACCTACGTTTAGCTCTGCTGCAAATGTCTGCCACAGGAGCGCACAGCAAGGCTTTTAAGAAGATTAACACTTAAAAACAATTATTTGTTTGATAAAAATTATAGCAAATATATGTCTGAGCTGAACTTTTCCTTAATAAATGAACGTAATTGTGAAATGAGCTGGATTTAAAAATTTGTTTCACCGAAAGTGATAACAAGCCATATATAGGTCGCACCTGAGTATAGGTCGCAGGCCTTGAAAAAAACCATAAAAAGCTGCGACCTATACACCGGAAAATACGGTAGCTAAATTTAAAGAAAGAAAGCGTCCGGTTTGACCCGCCTGGCGCCTGCATAAAAATCAGCGAACTTTTTTTTTTAATCCAGCTGATTTGAACATTTCGTTAAACTCAGGAGTACGTCTACTATTAAGTCAGCTAAGAAATATATTTTTTAAGCGTTTATTTAGCTAAATTTAAAGAAAGAAAGCGTCCGGTTTGACCCGCCTGGCGCCTGCCTAAAATTCGGCGAACTTTTTTTTAAAAATCCAGCTGATTTGAACATTTCGTTAAGCTCAGAAGCACGTCTGCTATGAAGTCAGCTAAGAAATATATTTTTTCTCGCAAAGAAATAATTGTTTTACCGTGTTTCCTTGTGAAGATCTTCGTACTCGCTTGCTTCTGTCGCCGCCATCTTGATTAGGGCAAATGAGGCGCTGACGCGTCGCGTGGTGATGACGCGTATTAAACACCGAGGCGTATAGTGTACGTTTTTTTCTTGTTTATTGTTAATAATTGGACAAAGCGTATTAAACACCGGTGCGTATTTTCCTCCGGTGAATACGGTAATTGAATTTTTATGTGCATGAAAGTTTTTGTTCAGTGCCCTGAGATAACTTCTGTTGTGACCTGGCAGTGAATAGAGATAAACAAGATAAACAAGAAAAAGAAATCAAGTAGGATTTTGTCAGCATAATTTTACTAAGAAACAATCCCCCCATGTTTACCTCCAGGGCAAACAACATATGAAGTAAAAAAAGAAAAGGCTCTCCATCAGGTCTGAAATGTCTTACAAGTTCTCTCCTCAAGGTTCAACTCAAGAGGAGAGTGACAGACATGACAGGGACCACATGTTAAGATTAATCCTCCGTTACTTCCATGAATCTTGCATCTCTTCTTTGCTCCGTGCGGTTCAGTGTGTAATTTATTACAGAAATGTTCGACCTAAGAAGGGAGCGAGAGAAAAACTAAGATGGAAATAAAGCTCCAGAGGGTCAGGACTTCCTGAGCTGCCCTTTTGGAAAAGCTCTTCATTATGTGATCCTCTCTGCTTCTCTCTCCACATTTAATGTCTTCTTAAGCTAATGTTTGAAATGTGCTCTTTCATTAGTGGAAAAAAAAAGTAAAAAATGTGAGAGGGGTCTGACCTACAGTATTCCATTTGCAGCTGTGTTCAGTCTTTCTGGTGAGCACGGTGCCATGCTGGGGCTCTCAGGAGGTCACACTCTAGGGGTGGTGGTCCACTCGTTTCATGATGGGTGCAAAACAAACTCTCATTCCTCCCCACTGCCTCAAGAGACACCTCAGTAACTAGAAAGAGGGAGAACTACGTCCTAGTCATCATTCCGAACATGTAGCATCTGTTAGAAAACGCCTGAAGTCATGTACTTCTGTGTTCTTTTGAGGGGAGATAACAGAGAGCTTTAATGTGGAGCATGGCCTCCTCTCTTCATTTATCACTCTTTTTCCTGTTGCTCCTCACAAAGTAAGGCTCTGCCAGATGAGGCTAGGCTTTGATAATGCCCCTGCTGCTGGGCTTCAAAAGTGTAGCTCCAAGTTACAATTTCTTTACTGTTAAGAGGCAAAAGGGTAAAAACAAATTTTTTTTTTTACACTTTTTCCATCAACCACTGGTCAGAATCTAAAGTTTCAGGCCCCGTTATATTTCTAATCCATTTTGCAGACTTACACAAACATTAAACAATCTGCTCTCGTCGGGCGCAGATCTAACATTCAACAGTCGGTCTGCACATGGAGCGGTCACTCTGACACTTGCTGCACAAAAGGATGATTGTGTGGAGCTCGACTTAGGAGAAGTCTGTGGGCGTTTGTGGAAAACACTGAGATGACGCTCTGTGTGGAAACCTGACATCATGCAGACGGCATGTCGAGCCCATCACTGATTTCAAGTAGCTTGTAAAGAGTCATCTGAGTGGAGAGCAAAGATTACCATGGATGATGAACTGCTGGAAACTTACAGGAAACTGGGTAATAACCAAAAATACAAACGCTGCTTAACTCATCAATAATCCTCTCAGAATGAGTTTATCTCAAAACTAGAGCTCATTACTAAACATGCAAATACTGCATTTTTTAAAATACATATATTATTTGAATGATTTTGTTTTTAAAATTTATCATCGGCCACATCTCTGTAGAATGTATGCAATAAAGATTTGCATATTTTAATATATTTTTCCTGTACAAATTTTAATTTGAAATTAAGTATTTTTGAGCAAAAGCATACAAAAGTTGTAAAAGAACAAAAAAAATAGTAAGATTAGAATCATTGTAAATATAGTTTTTTACTCATGTGTTGGGATTGGCCCTGTGATGGACTGGAGACCTTTCCAGGTTGTCCCCCGCCTGTCGCACAGAGAGTAAAGAGGGAGGGAGGGAGGGAGGGAGGCAGGGAGGGAGGGGGATGGATGGATGGATGGATGGAACGGACGGACGGACGGACGGACGGACGGGTGATTTGGGATTGGCAAAGGTTTGGAAACTGTCATGGTGCAACCCACATGAGTTTTATTGTAAACAAGTACTGTTACAACAAAAAAATAATCATCCAAACTAGATGCACCGATCCACATTTTCTTACTTCCGATCCGATCCCGATACTTAAATCTGGATATCGGTCGATACCGATCCAGTTCAGATATCATCATCATCATTGATTTTACATGAGGTTGTAATAATCTCCTCTCAAGTACAATGTGTACACATATATGCATGCATGTCCAAAAGGCAACTTGAGGTAAGTTTTATTAATGTTGGTGAAGTTTCAAAGTTATGATAAATTCTGCTAACACAAAACGTGTTTTTTTTTTTCCTAGCTCTAAAGTGGATATTAAAGTGATTAATTAAAGTGATTTTTTGTTTAAAGTTATTTTATATTCTTTTAAATAATGGGGTGATATAAAAAATTCTTTCTGCACTCTTTTCATTCATTGTTTTCTTTTTGATTAATTTGTTTTATTTCATCTCTTTTAAATGAATGAATAAATGAATTAAATAAAATACAAAATAGCTTTACATCTGCTAAGTTCATGGCATAAACCAACACAGACATGTTCCTGTTTTTAGTATTTTACATCACTTTATAATTGTAGAGATATAGCACTCTCATGTCCGTATTGGAGTTAAACCTCGTCACATCTCTCTGAAACTCTCAGTGTTACACCATCGTGAACCGAGGTCTTCCTCTGAAGGCCTATGTTTTCAGAAACTACAACCTGCTGCCCGGCGTGCGCTCGCACTACCTGGGCGGCTGCCACCACCAGCTGTGGCAGGCCGTCCGTGCCACATCTGCAGCCCCGGGGTATTTCCAGGAGTTCAAACTCGGAAATGATCTCCACCAGGTCAGTCACATTCCTGTCAGCATGGGAGCAAAGGTTTTCATGCACTTGATGGTTAATGGACACAGCTTATCTATAAAATATCACCTGCAACATTTCTTTTAAAATAGGTAGCAAAATGTGCACGAAAAAAAAGCCTTTCATTCATATGCTGCAATTACAGTAACACAAAAACTGTTAGCAAACAAATGCATAAGTCCCTACTGACTGACGTCTGCACAGTTTCTTTGATGTTTCTGTAGAAGTTAACTCTAACCCATGCTTCCTGTCACATTCTGCTCTGTGTGACAACTGTACCTCGGCCCTTTGCAGAGCTTATTGTTGGACTGAGGAGTTAAAATGTCTCATGCATTCACTGCTGACATAGCTGGGGTTGAAGGATTTCAAGAAGCCTAATGAGAAAAATCTTCTGCTCACTGAGTGGGATGGAGAAACTCCATTTCCTCTCTGTCAGTGTGTATCTCCAGTCAGCTACATTTTGAGTGGAGAGCGAGGCGGTAGTATCACTGAGAGACTCACTTTGAATCCATCCTCAGTAAAGTGGTTTGCATTAGCCATCAGAAACCTAACGAAGCACCGGTCTCTGCTAACATTCGGCCGATCAATATGCAAGTCTCCTCTTGAGTCGGACAGAAAACGTACTATAGATTATTAAAAAAAACCAATATTATAAACAGTTATTATATGTAAACTAATAAAAAAAACAGTTTTTTACGTCTAATTGGACATTTATCTGACGTAACCAGTGTTGAACCTTCAACATTCAGGTTCTTAAATTAGCATTCAACATACAGATGTACACTAGTCTAGATGTACTCAGCTAAGACACGACACTTGTCTTTACATCAAAGGCTCTGTCCTGCTCTGATTCCTAATTAGAAGCTGTGTTCGTTGTGTTTGTGGACGGTGAAATGCAGGGGAGAGAATGAAAGAGACTGGTTGATGAAAACCCACCTATGGAGGGAGATTTCCCCAGCATGCCGTCCAGCAGGTCTTCTCTTTTGAGATGCATAAATGATCTCAACAGTGCTTCCCTTCTTTCTTGTTCTTACACACACACACACACACACACTAGTTGGAGTGTGTGTTTCATCTGCTTTGTTGTAATGAAGACAGGCAGTCTAATTATGGAACGGCGTTACTAAGCTCTGCTAATTTATTTCAGTTTATTTAAATAACACCAGTTTACAAGAGACACACTCAGAATCATGCACAGGTAAAGCAAACGGATTTAAATTCAGTTGCTTGTATTTTTATTAAACACATTTATTTCAATTTAAAGGATCTCAGTTCAGTCTAATTATAAAGCGATTTATAAATTTAATCTAAAGTAAAATTTGAATTTGGAGAAGAATAGAATCCGTTCTCTGTTTTGATTCAGTTCCTGATCCTGAGTTTACACAGAGCAGCAGGCAACAGTGGAGAGAAGACTCCTTTTTAACAAGAAGAAGCTGTCAGCAGATAAAGTGGCCATCTTCATCTACTAGTTAGAGAGGAGTTAGTTAGAGGATGAAAAAGGTAGAAAAACTAACAAACGCACACAGAAGCACAAAACCAAAGATACCTGCTATAGTACACAAAAAAGAAAGAAAACACAAAGTTGCGGAGACCAGTAATTTCATATACCGGTAAACTTGCACCAAAAGTAAGGAACTTTGTGTTTGGATTAGGGATGGGGCCGATCCGGTATCTGTATCGGACTCCGATACCAGCATAATTTACGTATCGGATTTTCGATCCAACCTGCCGATATTTTCCAATCCATGATGCACGTTGGCTTCAAGCTATGAAAT
>JBBPBX010013091.1:42211-52979 GCA_038048925.1 Garcialebias charrua
ATCGAATAATGTATCTCTGAGATATACCACGCTGAACAAGTTTCTGGTGTTATCTCACATCCGAAATGATAACGGATGGATTTTTCATCCCATAGGCAGAAGGTCTCTGAAGGACAACAGGAAAACTGTTTACATAAGCGGCCAGATGGACTGGCCTGTGAGAGTTGTGTCTAGCTTGAAGACAAAACAGAGAAGGAAGTGAACAGCTTTTACCATGGCTCATGTCCCAGATTCAGAACACACTGTAATGTAGAATAAACCAGCAGAAGGTCAAACTCATGAAAGTAACAGATCATCATTAAATGACAAAAATATACTGTTGATCAATTCTGAATTAACACACATTAAAAAGAAAGTTCAATCTGATTAATTGGTGTCCATTAATTCAAAATAATTGTAACAAAAATGGTGTCCACTTGTCTCCTTGAGAGCTTCAAGAAGGTGTAACACTGAGTTTCAGAGAGATGTGACGAGGTTTAACTCCAATACGGACATGAGAGTGCTATATCTCTACAATTATAAAGTGATGTAAAATACTAAAAACAGGAACATGTCTGTGTTGGTTTATGCCATGAACTTAGCAGATGTAAAGCTATTTTGTATTTTATTTAATTCATTTATTCATTAATTTAAAAGAGACAAAATAAAACAAATTCATCAAAAAGAAAACAATGAATGAAAAGAGTGCAGAAAGAATTTTTTATATCACCCCATTATTTAAAAGAATATAAAATAACTTTAAACAAAAAATCACTTTAATTAATCACTTTAATATCCACTTTAGAGCTAGGAATAAAAAAAACACGTTTTGTGTTAGCAGAATTTATCATAACTTTGAAACTTCACCAACATTAATAAAACTTACCTCAAGTTGCCTTTTGGACATGCATGCATATATGTGTACACATTGTACTTGAGAGGAGATTATTACAACCTCATGTAAAATCAATGATGATGATGATATCTGAACTGGATTGGTATCGACCGATATCCAGATTTAAGTATCGGGATCGGATCGGAAGTAAGAAAATGTGGATCGGTGCATCTAGTTTGGATGATTATTTTTTTGTTGTAACAGTACTTGTTTACAATAAAACTCATGTGGGTTGCACCATGACAGTTTCCAAACCTTTGCCAATCCCAAATCACCCGTCCGTCCGTTTGTCCATCCATCCATCCATCCATCCATCCATCCATCCATCCCTCCCTCCCTGCCTCCCTCCCTCCCTCCCTCCCTCTTTACTCTCTGTGCGACAGGCGGGGGACAACCTGGAAAGGTCTCCAGTCCATCACAGGGTCAATCCCAACACATGAGTAAAAAACTATATTTACAATGATTCTAATCTTACTATTTTTTTTGTTCTTTTACAACTTTTGTATGCTTTTGCTCAAAAATACTTAATTTCAAATTAAAATTTGTACAGGAAAAATATATTAAAATATGCAAATCTTTATTGCATACATTCTACAGAGATGTGGCCGATGATAAATTTTAAAAACAAAATCATTCAAATAATATATGTATTTTAAAAAATGCAGTATTTGCATGTTTAGTAATGAGCTCTAGTTTTGAGATAAACTCATTCTGAGAGGATTATTGATGAGTTAAGCAGCGTTTGTATTTTTGGTTATTACCCAGTTTCCTGTAAGTTTCCAGCAGTTCATCATCCATGGTAATCTTTGCTCTCCACTCAGATGACTCTTTACAAGCTACTTGAAATCAGTGATGGGCTCGACATGCCGTCTGCATGATGTCAGGTTTCCACACAGAGCGTCATCTCAGTGTTTTCCACAAACGCCCACAGACTTCTCCTAAGTCGAGCTCCACACAATCATCCTTTTGTGCAGCAAGTGTCAGAGTGACCGCTCCATGTGCAGACCGACTGTTGAATGTTAGATCTGCGCCCGACGAGAGCAGATTGTTTAATGTTTGTGTAAGTCTGCAAAATGGATTAGAAATATAACGGGGCCTGAAACTTTAGATTCTGACCAGTGGTTGATGGAAAAAGTGTAAAAAAAAAAATTTGTTTTTACCCTTTTGCCTCTTAACAGTAAAGAAATTGTAACTTGGAGCTACACTTTTGAAGCCCAGCAGCAGGGGCATTATCAAAGCCTAGCCTCATCTGGCAGAGCCTTACTTTGTGAGGAGCAACAGGAAAAAGAGTGATAAATGAAGAGAGGAGGCCATGCTCCACATTAAAGCTCTCTGTTATCTCCCCTCAAAAGAACACAGAAGTACATGACTTCAGGCGTTTTCTAACAGATGCTACATGTTCGGAATGATGACTAGGACGTAGTTCTCCCTCTTTCTAGTTACTGAGGTGTCTCTTGAGGCAGTGGGGAGGAATGAGAGTTTGTTTTGCACCCATCATGAAACGAGTGGACCACCACCCCTAGAGTGTGACCTCCTGAGAGCCCCAGCATGGCACCGTGCTCACCAGAAAGACTGAACACAGCTGCAAATGGAATACTGTAGGTCAGACCCCTCTCACATTTTTTACTTTTTTTTTCCACTAATGAAAGAGCACATTTCAAACATTAGCTTAAGAAGACATTAAATGTGGAGAGAGAAGCAGAGAGGATCACATAATGAAGAGCTTTTCCAAAAGGGCAGCTCAGGAAGTCCTGACCCTCTGGAGCTTTATTTCCATCTTAGTTTTTCTCTCGCTCCCTTCTTAGGTCGAACATTTCTGTAATAAATTACACACTGAACCGCACGGAGCAAAGAAGAGATGCAAGATTCATGGAAGTAACGGAGGATTAATCTTAACATGTGGTCCCTGTCATGTCTGTCACTCTCCTCTTGAGTTGAACCTTGAGGAGAGAACTTGTAAGACATTTCAGACCTGATGGAGAGCCTTTTCTTTTTTTACTTCATATGTTGTTTGCCCTGGAGGTAAACATGGGGGGATTGTTTCTTAGTAAAATTATGCTGACAAAATCCTACTTGATTTCTTTTTCTTGTTTATCTTGTTTATCTCTATTCACTGCCAGGTCACAACAGAAGTTATCTCAGGGCACTGAACAAAAACTTTCATGCACATAAAAATTCAATTACCGTATTCACCGGAGGAAAATACGCACCGGTGTTTAATACGCTTTGTCCAATTATTAACAATAAACAAGAAAAAAACGTACACTATACGCCTCGGTGTTTAATACGCGTCATCACCACGCGACGCGTCAGCGCCTCATTTGCCCTAATCAAGATGGCGGCGACAGAAGCAAGCGAGTACGAAGATCTTCACAAGGAAACACGGTAAAACAATTATTTCTTTGCGAGAAAAAATATATTTCTTAGCTGACTTCATAGCAGACGTGCTTCTGAGCTTAACGAAATGTTCAAATCAGCTGGATTTTTAAAAAAAAAAGTTTGCCGAATTTTAGGCAGGCGCCAGGCGGGTCAAACCGGACGCTTTCTTTCTTTAAATTTAGCTAAATAAACGCTTAAAAAATATATTTCTTAGCTGACTTAATAGTAGACGTACTCCTGAGTTTAACGAAATGTTCAAATCAGCTGGATTAAAAAAAAAAGTTCGCTGATTTTTATGCAGGCGCCAGGCGGGTCAAACCGGACGCTTTCTTTCTTTAAATTTAGCTACCGTATTTTCCGGTGTATAGGTCGCAGCTTTTTATGGTTTTTTTCAAGGCCTGCGACCTATACTCAGGTGCGACCTATATATGGCTTGTTATCACTTTCGGTGAAACAAATTTTAAAATCCAGCTCATTTCACAATTACGTTCATTTATTAAGGAAAAGTTCAGCTCAGACATATATTTGCTATAATTTTTATCAAACAAATAATTGTTTTTAAGTGTTAATCTTCTTAAAAGCCTTGCTGTGCGCTCCTGTGGCAGACATTTGCAGCAGAGCTAA
Organism: Garcialebias charrua; assembly: GCA_038048925.1. Taxonomy (NCBI): domain Eukaryota; kingdom Metazoa; phylum Chordata; class Actinopteri; order Cyprinodontiformes; family Rivulidae; genus Garcialebias; species Garcialebias charrua. Next base: position 46,089 of record JBBPBX010013091.1, read on the forward strand.
ACGTAGGTGCGACCTATCTAGGATTTTTCCAATCTATTGGTGATAATTGGACAATGCGACCTATACAGGGAACCCCCGACCTACGACTCCATCGACCTGCGAACCACGGGACCTACGAACGAGTTAAAGTAGAAGAATACCATCGACGTACGGCAGAAAATATGTGACCTACGAACGAACCAAGTTAAAAATATATAATCGACCTACGGCACACGACCTACGAACGAGCCCCATTACAGGTATATAATCGAGCTACGGCGAAACTGCGTCACAAAACGGCAATCGGCGAGGTGGGGGAGGGGATTGCCTTTGGCTGTTGCTGGTTGGGCATGGGCGTGACACTGCGCATGGCAGTGGAAAAGTACCGCCAGCGAGAGGGGGGGGCTGGGCTTCTGGCGGATGTACACACAGCCGCATTGCAGCTGGCGGCGGAGGGATCCGTACAGGTAAAGCGGTAACTATTTAAAGGGCTGCGGCCATTTTGTGCCTCGTGGTTTTCCACTTTGATTGATGAGAGAAGAGAGTTACGAACAGCGAACTAAGAACAACGAAGAACGACGACGAGAGAAAACGAACAACGTACAAACAGGTACAGTAATAAATTTTAATTTACAGTAGCAGTTTTAGACTAAAGCGAACGTTAGCACGTTAGCATTAATTTTAAATTTTGCTCCTTAGGAATTAGCACGTTAGCTAATTTTCGACGCTACTGTATTTTTCGACGGGTCATCGAACGGGCAGGTACGGTCGTACTCAAAGAAATCTTTAGACGAAAGCAAATGTTTGCATTGATTTATGAACGTTAGCATTAATTTTAATTTTTGCTCCTTAGGAGTTAGCACGTTAGCTCGTACGAAGAATGGCTCCAAAGAGACCTGGAAAGTCCGCGGCCGCGGCAGAGGGGAAAAAACCTCGCAGAACCATCACGCTGGAGACGAAGGCTAAAATAATAAAAATGTCTGATGAGGGAATGACGCCATCTAAAATAGGAGAGAGGCTAGATTTACCGAGGTCGACTGTGGGGACGATAGTGGCGGACAAAGAGCGCATTTTGCAGCAAGTCCGTGCTTCGGCCCCAATGAAGTCCACCATCATAACTAAACAGAGGACGGGTAGAATAGTAGAGATGGAACGGTTGCTTGTGCTATGGCTGGAGGACAACACGCAACGCCGAATACCAGTTGGCATGTCGGTGATTTGCGAGAAGGCGAGGAGGATCTATAACAGGCTGATAGAACTTGGGACGAGTGAGGGAGGTGCAGGGGAGCAGGGGGGTGCGGGGGGGCAGGGGGCTGCACAGAGTGATCAGGGTGAAGGGACGTCCTCCTCCCAGAGTGATCCGGGTGAAGGGACGTCCTCCCAGAGTGATCCGGGTGAAGGGACGTCTTCCCATAGCGCAGGAGGAGGGACTTCAAGCGCAGGAGGAGTGACTTCAAGCAGCACATCAGGGGAGTTGGATGGACCAGAGACCTTCACTGCATCTAAAGGATGGTTTGATCGTTTCAGGAAAAGAAACAACTTCCACAACATCAGAGTGCAGGGTGAGCATTTAATTTCTCATTTTTATTTTTTAATAATGCAGGTACAGTACAGGTAGTCCACGACTTACGATTGTTTTTTACATTTTTTTTCCCTTTTATTACAGTGTTACAACAGGTTAACCGTGTCATTTTGTGTGCATTTAGGTGAGGCAGCAAGTGCTGACCACGAGGCAGCTGAGGCATTCCCAGCAGAACTGGCTGAGATCATCAGGGACGGTGGGTACACTCCCCAGCAGGTCTTCAATGTGGATGAGACAGGGCTGTTCTGGAAGCGTTTGCCAGACAGGACCTACATCAGTAGGGAAGAACGAACCGCACCCGGCCACAAGGTCGGCAAGGAGCGTTTGACCTTGCTGGTGGGGGGCAATGCTTCGGGTGATTGCAAACTCAAGCCGTTGTTGGTGTACCAATTTAATAAACCCAGGCCCTTCAAAAATGTTGTTAAATCTACACTTCCTGTTTATTGGGCGTCTAATAAAAAGGCTTGGGTGACGCTGGAAGTTTTTACAAATTGGTTCAACAACAACTTTGTTCCAGAAGTGAAGCGTTTTTGCAGTGACCAGAAGATTGCCTTTAAAGTCCTGCTAGTCTTGGACAACGCTCCAGGACACCCCCCTACTCTCACCACGTTGAACAGGCATGTGAAGGTGGTGTACCTGCCTCCCAATACCACCTCTTTGATCCAGCCAATGGACCAGGGGGTTATTAGTACGTTTAAGGCGTACTACCTGCAGCGAGTCATCCGTGCCGCTTTGGAGGCAACGGAGAACTCTCAGACCCTCACGCTGAAAGACTTCTGGCGTAAGTACAACATCCTCGATGCTGTGCACAACATTGGCCACTCCTGGGATCGTGTTACTCCACAGAACATGTGTGGAGTCTGGAAGAAGCTCTGTCCAGAGCTTGTTCAGGGGGTACACGATTCCCAGGAGGTGGACCGTGTAATCGAGGATGTTGTGAGGATGGGCAGGTCACTGGAGCTCGAAATGGACCAGGACGATATCCAACACCTGCTGGGTGCATCAGGAGAGGACCTGTCCCCAGACGACCTGATTCAGCTCGACAGGCACGTCCTGGATGTGGAAGTTGAGGAGGAGGAGGAGGTGGAGGTCATTCCTCCGACCTTCACCAGGCAGGAGATGGTGCTGGGCTTTCAGGAACTCCACAGCTTCCTGGCGAGGATGGAGAAGCAGGACGTGGACTGTGAGAGGTTCGCCAAGGTCCGTCGGGGTGTCCTCAATGAAGTTGCGTGTTATCAGCAGATCCTGGATGATAAAAAGCTAGAAAAGGTGCAGAGCAGCATGCTGCAATATTTTACAAAGGTCACAGCACCGCCTCCAGGATCTGCTGATGCACCAGCTGAAAGGCCATCCAGTCCTCCTGCAGCAAGCCAGGAGGAGGCCTTGGACATCCCAGCGGACGAGAGGCCATCCAGTCCTACTGCAGCAAGCCAGGAGGACATGGACAGCCCACCATCTCCCCAGTGAAACACGCCGCCGCCCCCCCCCCCGGCTCCCTCCCTCCAGGTACAGCACGTACTGAAATGAAATTTTTTTTTTTGGAGTTGTCATGTTACACAAATTAATGTCATCTGTCTCTGCTTATGTTCACAGCCTTCCTCCTCCTCCCCCTCCTCTTCACCAACTCCACCATCCCATCACTGACCTGCCCACCCTCACATCCCAGCACAGCAACGTCAGAAAGGTACAGCAAAGACGTGTTAATTTATTTTCTCTTTTTTTTTTACTTACATCTACACCTACTGTAATCATCACCTCTCTCTCGACAGCCTCCAAAGCGGCACGTCCCCCTGGTCCATCCACACACCTGCTATGCACCACACCACACACGTAAGGAGAAGTTGTTGTTGTCTGTGTTGTTGTTATCAGCAGGTGTTCACGTCTGTGTGTGTTTGTGTTTCAACAGATCCACTTGCTGTTTCGCCTCATGGAACAGCGTCGGGTACCACGTACCCGTGCTCCTGCTGCTCTGCCTCCAGCCTCCTGCTCTGCCTCCAGCCTCCTGCCTGTGCTCCTGCTCCACACACCACACCACACACGTAAGGAGAAGTTGTTGTTGTCTGTGTTGTTGTTATCAGCAGGTGCTGACGTGTGTGTGTGGTTGTGTTCCAACAGTTCATCCGCGTGTTGATCCACGTCATGGTGCTACTGGTCCTCCAGCCTCCTGCACCTGCTCCAGCCTCCTGCTCTGCCTCCAGCCTCCTGCACCTGCTCCAGCCTCCTGCTCTGCCTCCAGCCTCCTGCCTGTCCTCCTGCTCCACACACCACACCACACACGTAAGGAGAAGTTGTTGTTGTCTGTGTTGTTGTTATCAGCAGGTGCTGACGTGTGTGTGTGGTTGTGTTCCAACAGTTCATCCGCGTGTTGATCCACGTCATGGTGCTACTGGTCCTCCAGCCTCCTGCACCTGCTCCAGCCTCCTGCTCTGCCTCCAGCCTCCTGCACCTGCTCCAGCCTCCTGCTCTGCCTCCAGCCTCCTGCCTGTCCTCCTGCTCCACACACCACACCACACACGTAAGGAGAAGTTGTTGTTGTCTGTGTTGTTGTTATCAGCAGGTGCTGACGTGTGTGTGTGGTTGTGTTCCAACAGTTCATCCGCGTGTTGATCCACGTCATGGTGCTACTGGTCCTCCAGCCTCCTGCACCTGCTCCAGCCTCCTGCTCTGCCTCCAGCCTCCTGCACCTGCTCCAGCCTCCTGCTCTGCCTCCAGCCTCCTGCCTGTCCTCCTGCTCCACACACCACACCACACACGTAAGGAGAAGTTGTTGTTGTCTGTGTTGTTGTTATCAGCAGGTGCTGACGTGTGTGTGTGGTTGTGTTCCAACAGTTCATCCGCGTGTTGATCCACGTCATGGATGAGCCTCTGGTGCTACTGGTCCTCCAGCCTGCCTCTGGTGTCCTGCATGTTGCCTCCATCCATCACCTTTGTGTCGTTCTGCATAAATGACTGCTGCCAAAAACCAAAAAAACTTCATGTGATGCACAGACCTGCTCACATCAGGACCACAGACCTGAACTGACACATGCCTGAACTTACAGCTGGCCTAAAATGCTCACAACATTCATTGTTGAGCAATGGCTCAGCAGTTCCATCAGATGCAGGTTTGATCATGAGAACAACATCTGTCTACCTACACTTCGGTCAAAGTAAGACAATTTTGATTCATTTTTCTGCTGCTTCTCGCTTTTTCGGAGTTCATGGACTTCTTTCTCATGCACATGGACACTCATCAACGCAACGTGCTCATGTGTGATTGCTGACATCATTTTGCTGATGTGGCTCTCTGATTTGCTGCTGTTTTGCTGTGAAAAGCTGCACTTTGACAAGTGTTCATGTGTGATTGTTGACATCATTTTGATGATGTGACTCTCTGATTTGCTGCTGTTTTGCTGTGAAAAGCTGCACTTTGACAAGTGTTCATGTGTGATTGTTGACAACATTTTGCTGATGGGAATCCCTGGTTTCCTGCACTTTGACAAGTGCTCATGTGTGATTGTTGACAACATTTTGCTGATGGGAATCCCTGGTTTCCTGCAGGTTTGATGTGAAAAGCTGCACTTTTCAGAAGTGCTCATGTGTGATTGTTGACAACATTTTGCTGATGGGAATCCCTGGTTTCCTGCAGGTTTGATGTGAAAAGCTGCACTTTGACAAGTGCTCATGTGTGATTGTTGACAACATTTTGCTGATGGGAATCCCTGGTTTCCTGCAGGTTTGATGTGAAAAGCTGCACTTTTCAGAAGTGCTCATGTGTGATTGTTGACATAATTTTGCTGATGGGAATCCCTGGTTTGCTGCAGGTTTGATGTGAAAAGCTGCACTTTTCAGAAGTGCTCATGTGTGATTGTTGACATAATTTTGCTGATGGGAATCCCTGGTTTGCTGCAGGTTTGATGTGAAAAGCTGCACTTTTCAGAAGTGCTCATGTGTGATTGTTGACATAATTTTGCTGATGAGATTTCCTGCTGATTTGCTGCAGTTCTGATGTGAAGTTACTGATGTACAGGTGTTTATGGATGCATGTGTGGTGTAATTGTTTAGATAAGTGCTTGTAAATAAAGTTCTGTGCATGTATATAGCCCAGTATGTCAGTGTCATGCTGTTAAATGTGGGCGCGGCGGTCCGTTAGCGGTATTTCCGCGACCTACGAACAGAATAGCGACCTACGAACGAGACGCTACTTTCACCCCCCACCTACGAACGGATCGACCTGCGAACGGTTCTTAGGTCCCAAACTCGTTCGTAGGTCGGGGGTTCCCTGTATATATATACAGGGAACCCCCGACCTACGAACCCACCGACCTGCGAACCACGGGACCTACGAACGAGCCAAAGTAGAAGAATACCATCGACGTACGGCAGAAAAAAGTGACATACGAACGAGCCAAGTTAAAAATATATAATCGACGTACGGCAGAAAAAATGTGACCTACGAACGAACCAAGTTAAAAATATATAATCGAGCTACAGCACACGACCTACGAACGAGCCCCATTACAGGTATATAATCGAGCTACGGCGAAACTGCGTCACAAAACGGCAATCGGCGAGGTGGGGGAGGGGATCGCCTTTGGCTGTTGCTGGTTGGGCATGGGCGTGACACTGCGCATGGCAGTGGAAAAGTACCGCCAGCGAGAGGGGGGGGCTGGGCTTTCTGGCGGATGTACACACAGCCGCAGTGCAGCTGGCGGCGGAGGGATCCGTACAGGTAAAGCGGTAACTATTTAAAGGGCTGCGGCCATTTTGTGCCTCGTGGTTTTCTACGGTGATTGATGGTAGAAGACAGTTACGAACAACAGCGAACACGAACAAAGAACACGAACGAAGAACACGAGAAAAAAAAAGTACGAAGAACCTACGAGCAGGTACAGTACATTTACAGTAAATTTATATCAGTTTTAGACTAAAGCCAACGTTAGCACACGTTAGAATTAATTTAATTTGTGCTCCTTAGAAGTTAGCATTTAGCTAATTGTCGACGACACGACGATACAAGTTGTCCACGGGTCATCGAACGGGCAGGTACGGACCAGTACTAAATGAAAAAATATTTTTAGACGAAAGCAAACGTGAGCATTCATTTTTGAACGTTAGCATTAATTTTAATTTTTGCTACTTAGGAGTTAGCACGTTAGCTAATTGTGACGAGAACGACAGGAGTTGTCCACGGGTCATCGAACGGGCAGGTACGGTCCAGTACTAAATGAAAAAATATTTTTAGACGAAAGCAAACGTGAGCATTCATTTTTGAACGTTAGCATTAATTTTAATTTTTGCTCCTTAGGAATTAGCACCTTAGCAATGGCTCCGAAGAGACCTGCAAAGTC